>JAKCPI010004005.1:0-111650 GCA_023213315.1 Euborellia annulipes
GGAATGATTTTATTTAAAAAAAAAGTATGATTTTAGTGAAATTAGCATATATTATTAGCCTATTATTTGATAATAATTATTATTATTCCCTCTCAAATGTAGTCTTGAATTAATTAGAATTCATTGGCAAAACAACAACAACAACAAAGAGGAGATTAATATGTGTTTAGCAAAATACAGTGTATGGAATTGAGAGTGAAAATATTTAATTGCATTTAGAAACAAATATTCAAATAATAAGCTTTGGAACACTTTGGAACTTTAAGTAATAAGCTTTGGAACTTTTTTACAGGTTTAAAAAAAAAAATATGGAATTTGGAATGAACATAGAGAAATATGAGATTAAAATAAGATGCAATTGCAGTTCAAAATTAAGTGAATGGGAAGAAATGTATTCGATTAAGAATCAGACTATCAACTGGATATAAATAGAAAATACTTATTAATTAAAGCAAATTATTCCCCCTCCCCCAAAGGACATTTAATTTTATTGGTTAATTATTACTATTATCATTAATTATTAATAACGTTTAATTATCCCAGTGAAAATGCGATTTAATTATATTATTAATATTGATTTATTTATAATAATAATTATTATATTATTAGAGGGTTAATTTAATTATTGATATCATACCAAATCAGCAATTTCAAAGAATATTAAAGACAGGTGATAACAAAATAGAGATATAATTCTCCCTTCTAAAAAGGTAATTTCCCTAAATTAATCAATAACAATTTTATATAAAAGGCATTGATGTCAGTTGGTTCAGATTTTAATTAATAAATAAATAAAGTGAAAATATAAAAATAAAATAATCAAGAAACAGGAGAAATAAAATAAATAGGTCCAACTGTATTCTGATTTTGTTCAGGAAGTGGGAAGCAGTGACGATTACAGTTTATTGTCTATGGAGGAGAGTGGGACAGGAGGGGGGAAACTTACCAACAGAGGGGCGAGGGGACAATATATTGATACATATAGGCTATTTTTTTTTTTAAACATTCACACTTTTTTCTCATTCACACTCACATTCACAGTCTTTTCGGCACTTGAGGCCATTTAAGACTTTTAACGATACTCAAGTAGTTTAATATATCAATTGGGGGTCCAGGCATTTTTATTTAAGTCATTTGGTATCCAAATGCCTTAAATAAAATCATCGGACTGCCTGGGGTTCGAACCCGCGACGTTCGGTATAGAAGGTAGGCACACTACCAACTACTCCCAGCCCCGTGGGCACATATAGGCTATATCAACAGACAAACAAAAAAATTGGGAGAGGGGCAGATGTCATTGTCGGGGCTAAACGTGTTGACAAGACTACTTTGATTATTATGATTATAAATGTCCAAAAGTTAATTTATAAAAGGAAACCGGCCTCTGGGGTGTTTGATATTATTTTTACTTTTAACTTTGCCCATGGCCCTCGGGCTTGGTTTAGTTGGTAGCGCACCTAGCTTGTATACCAAGGGTCGAGGGTTCGGATCCCAAGCAGTCCGATGATTTTATTTAAGCCATTTGGATACCAAATGGCTTAAATAAATGCCAGGACCCCTATAGATATATTAATTAAATAACGGTTACAGAAAAGTTTTATATGGCCTAAGTTGCCGAAAACACTAAATGTATGTGTGTGTGAATGTGAGTGTGAATTTGAAAAATCTGGTGTGACTGTCGCACAGCACACAACTTTCGATTCTGAGGTTTATTTACAATTGGAACATTCCAAGCCTTGTTTAATAAAACATGTATTTATTATTCATTTACTATAAGGGGGATAAAAATGATTAAAATCAGCATTTGACCCCAAGATTACCCTGATAGATCATCTTTTAAACAGTAGTCTACTACTGCCACAAGAAGACATTTGCCAGATTCTTATTAATGCTTCAATTAAATTAACATTATGCATATCAAAGAATCCCACGTCTCAAATTTGATTAAAATTGAATGGAAAATAAGTAGTCTAAACAACATAGAATTTTTTAAATTTATTTCAAGGTCTTTTTCGGCATTTAAGGTCATTTAAATTTATTTAAAATGATTGATTGAAATAGCCTAATAATTCCCGCTTGGAATGGGAAGCGAACCCGGGAACTCAGGCACGAGAAGCTCATGTCTTCTCAACATTAAAAAAAAAAAAATTAATTTTAAGAGGGTAGAATCCTCCTAATAGGGAAAACACTGATACCTATAAACCCTGTAAAATATTCTAAAGCGTTCGGATTAAGAGTAGGCCTAATGTTTAATTTAGAAAATGCGGTATTGTCTTCAATAAATTTAAATATACATTTCATTAAAATAGAATTTTATTTCATATTTTTATTTAAGAATAGATTTAAAAAAGAGAGAGAGAGACATTTAATAAAAGAGTGGGGACTAATAATTAAAAGATATTTATTAACATAAAGACAACATATAAGAAAATTCCTTCTTTTTTTTAATGCTTGTCTGTTAGTGTCAAATTAAGACGGGAACCAAGTCAGACAGACGTGTGGGTGGTAAGAGGAAGGAGTTGCTTTGTTAATTAAGTGCGCACACATAGAGAGAGAGAGAGGGAAGCAAGCGAAATGATTTCTGTCCCATCGCTCTCTCGCTCGCTTATCAACAACGACGTCGGTGATGGATGGATAGATGGATGCGAGGTGGAGGCTTTTCAACTTTAAGAAGAAAAAAAAATATCCTCAATCACATCCAGATTGAACGAATGAACGAATCCATAAACAAACAAAATATATATAATAAAGGATGATATAAAAAAAGAAGGAACAATTTTTTATACAATCTTCACTTCTCCCTCCACCCCAACAACAACAACAACAAAAATGGATGTTAAATAAACAGAATAAAAAGATAAACGATCTAAGAAAATGGTTTAGAAAGTTTCATTGGTGAATAAAACAAAAAAAAGGTTATGTTAAACTAGAAGAAATCTGGTGTGACTGGTCGCCCAGCGGGCTTCAAAAGATTCAAAATGAGAATTTACAATTTAAAGAGCACCTAAAAAATAGTTGATTTTTGAATTTTAAGGGGGTTCAGGAGCGACGTCTAAACGTACTTAAAAAAAAAACTAGACTATTATAAGGAATTTTTCAATGCGGTTTTTTTTTTAAATGAATTAAATTCATAAGAGATTATTGGGACATCGAGCTATAATTTTTTTAATGACTTATTAAAAAATTAACGTAATTAATTTTTTTTGTTATCAAGCAAATACAAAAAAACAATCAGTCCCAATAATCTTTAATTTTTTTTAAATTTAAAAATGAATTTATTGTTATTATTAATCACATATTAATTAAGAAATTTTTAAAATAAGCTTAGATGATTTATTTAAAAACAAACTGTCAAATTAGTTCAGCATTCTTGTAATAGATGGCAGGCTAGTCTAACAGCTGATCCCCTTTTAGCCTATATCTGGCCTATATTTATATATTTTTATGCTTTTATAAAAGATACATAATATATAATAACATTTATAAAGTATTTATTGTTAAAAGATCAATGAAAATCAACCAAATGCATTCAATATTATTAGCTTCTATTCTGACATCTCTTGGCAAATTTTTGAATTACTTGATTTTGGGCATACTTTTTAAGACACACTACGCCATCTTATCGGGAAAAACATGCGTAACCGCTTCGCTCCCGAGCGAATCGTTGGAACCAATTTTGGGAAAATAGAAAAAAACTGAAAAAGTACATCAGTAACAATATAATTTAAATAAAATTTTAATTCTTGGGGCACAAAGCAAGGGGCTTCATTATTTTATTTATATCATTAATAAAGATAAAATTTAAGAATAGAGACAATATTGAAATATTTTACTCACTAATCCATAACCCATTTTTATTATTTTTACATTCATTCATTCATATCTCCTGTCCGTTTTTTTTTTTTTTTTTTTTTTTCAAATATGAAATTAATTGAATTGAAAATATAATAATAAAAAAAAAAGATTTGTTTAGACTTGATAAGGGATTTATTTAGCTACTAAATCCAAAACATTGACATAAGGATAAAATCAAATTAATTAATGGATCGACATTTTTAAACCATTCATTCATTCGTCAATTCGAAATAATTTTAAATTAATTAATTTTATTTATTTTATACGTAAAGGTCTTTCGTCATGTAAAGTTATAAAATCATATTGACTAAGAATTTATTTAAATAATATACATTAGAACCTCGCTTAACGAGCACCTCTCATAACGAGTAATTCGCATAACGAGCAAAACAAATTGTAAAAGAATGACTCGCTTAACGAGTGACGTTTTTCATAACGAGTATAAAACACGGACTTCGCCAAAATAAGTCTGTCCAATGAGTTTATAATTTAGCTTTTATACAATATTTAATATTTACGCACTGTTAAATTTAGGGATTACAATTTAAAAATAAATTAGAAATGTAATATTATTAAATAATGTAGGTCCTACATGAATACAAATTAATTGAATTAGGCTAATTACACTAGTCAACAAGGTTTTTTTCACAAGAAATCTGATAAGTGAACCTAGTACATTTTTTCATTCTGAATTCAGATATGTAGTTAGAATTTTTCCATCGGGCACAGTTTTAGAGATTTAGAGCAAAATAGATTTTAGTAGAAAATGTGCTCTAAAACTGCTTTTATTTAAAATGTTCTAATTATTTTTAACGCGACTCCCCGTCAAATTATGCAGATAGTTATAATACATATAAATTTTAAGTTTCATTCCAATCGGAGGTCATTTAGACGTTCCGCAAACGGCTTAAAGTTTAGAAAAATCGAAATTTTCAAGATTTTTTTTTGCTTTGGTCACCCCTAATACAATTTTAGATATCCCTGAATGAAAAAAACATATATTTACGATATTCTATAGTTCTTTGGCTTTCTAAAAATCATTCATTCGTAAAAATCTGTTAATTATTAACGAAATTATTAACAAAAACGTGAGCAAAGAAAGAACACAAGTACACTCACTGGTCGAAAAAAATGGACTTAAAATTTATATGTATTATAACTATCTGCATAATTTGACGGGGTGTCGCGTTAAAAATAATTTGAACATTTTAAATAAAAGCAGTTTTAGAGCACATTTTCTTCTAAAATCTATTTTGCTCTAAATCTCTAAAACTGTGCCTGATGGGGCAAAACTGAAATGATATTTGAATTCAGCATGAAAAATACTTCTAGAATTTCATATCTTCATGGGTCGTTTTGATAACTTACCTACCCCAACATTAAAATAGCCTCCCTATGGGGAAATACATGGTGTTTGTCCTTCAGCATTAAAATAGCTGAAGGACAAACACCATGTATTTCCCCATAGGGAGGCTATTTTAATGTTGGGGTAGGTAAGTTATCAAAACGACCCATTCTTGTGAAAGAAAAAAGTTCATTTTTGTCGACTAGTGTTATTAGGAAGAGATTCAGGAAATAGATGAAGATGATTCACACTAGAAGGGCTGAGGTGGTTTTGTTAATCATTGCCGAAACGTTCATAAATAAAGAGTGTTAACAAAATAGATCTAGATGCTTTTTATTATTGGCTACATTCTCTTTATATTAAAAAAAAAAATGTGGACCGCTGTAATGTTTCGCGACAACAAAATGGCCTGTAAACCATTTGGGATGGCCAGGCCTGTTTTAGAAAGCCAGAAAGAAAAAAAAGTAAAAATTTTCGATAAGATTAAAATTTTTAATCATTTCGATGTAAATGTCTTTTCTTCATTAATCATAAAACAAATTATGATAAAATGCACTAAACTTAATTCCATTCGAAGGCTGAATTCAAATTTTATCTTACAAAAACAAATTGATTAAATTCCATAATTTAAAATAAGTAAAAGAAAAAAAAAAAAACTAATTTTTTTTTAACCCCGTTTCTAATAATTAGGATTTGAATAAATAAAAATTAAAATCATCATACAAATTATTAAAATTAAATTTTAATTAAAAAAATTTTTTTTTTAATTATTCATGAACTTTTAATTACTTTAGATTATAAAAAAAAAGAGTTTAAAAATAAAATGAAATATAATTGATTAATAGCCGCAAAAATTTTAAATATTATCTGCAATTACGAGTCAACATGTTAAAAATCAAATATCTCTAATCATTTTTTGAGATAAATCTTTTTTTTTTAATTTCTACTCTCAATAATGATTTTTAATTAAAATCTTCCGCCATTTATTTATTTTTTTGAAAAAAAAAAAACATGCAGAAATAAATAATTTATAGAGGGTCATTTCAAGGCTTTTCAAAAATTTTTTTACTTTTTTTTATATGATATTATTTATTCATGAATAGGGGAGGAATGTAAAAGAATAAATAAATAACAAAATGGAAATCAAGAGAGAGATGATGATGAATAAAAGGGTCTAAAAATAAATAAATAAATTCCAATTGAAGTCCCAAATAAATATGAGGGAAATTAATTAATAATAAATAAACAAATGGATATCATTAAATAAATAAAAAAAAGGAATATTCAAATCATTCAATTAATAAATCAACAACATTTGTTTATTCATTCTAAAGAAGAAATTATTTATTTATTGATATTTGTAAAGAAAAAAAAAATCGTAACAATAATACTGAGAACAATATGCCGAGCTATAGCTAAAATAAAAAATAAATTTAAGATAAATCCATGGCGTCAGGCTCTGGCAGAAATTAACAATATATAAAATTTTATTAGGGCGCGATCGGTACAAGTTTTAAACAGAAATTTCTGTAAACTTACAGAAAAGTCATTAAATATCGTACAGTACCATCTTTAATTTCATTAAGACTGAATAAAAAGCAAAAAGTTGAACTGTTTCCTCTTCCTACCCCTCTCAGGAGACCAAGAAGTGATTTTCACCCCCCACGAGATGGATGACACCCTCCAGCGTATATTTAAAAAAATGCACTCTCTCCTACCGTCTGATTTCTTTCTTCTTTATTAAATTATTTTTATTTAAGAAAGTTTCAGAAAAATGTCTTTGACTTTGCTATAGTCACACAATCTGATGTAAATTTATAATCTCGACAGCTGCAACACTGAGCACCGAGGCAAAACAAAATGAAATTGAAATTTATGCTTAAAAAATTGACTTTTTTTTGACAATAACTCACATCTCTCAATTGAGATATTCCGAGTTTCTTTTTTAATCTCTTTGTTATCAATTGAATATGATATCAATGAATTATAGGGACGGGGTCTAAATGGCCTCAGGTGCCGAAAAAGACCTTAAAAAAAATCCCTTTGTTTAATTGGAATCTTACCTAATTTCATTAAGATTATCTCCACACCAGAAGGTCTAAACTCACATAAAATATTTTGGGCCAAGGGCTATCGTCCTATCTTATTAATTTCAATTGTTTTTCAAAATTATTATTATTGATTCTATTTTGTGTAAAGAATTCAATTCGTACCTGAGTAAAAATGATTAAAAATGATCGAGGGATACACGCCCGCAGCAGGTCTGAATAGTGAATCTTTACAGACACAATATACAAGCCCGCACCAGTGACACACACAGTAGATCGAAAGTGACCAGAAGAAAAATGTGTGTCCCTGGTGTGGGCGTGTGTATTCCTGAGGGTCCCTGGTGTGGGCGTGTACCCTAGTATATCCCTTTGTGTCTCTAAAGGTTCACTATGCAAACCTGCTTGCTGCTGGCGTGTGGATTGCTCGATCATTTTTATTCATTTTTACTCGGGTATACATCTACTGTATTTTGTTGAATTTATATAAAATCCATGTAGATCCAATGTACAGAATGTTAAACTATGAATTAGAGGAATAATCTCGAAGCCAATAAAAAAATTTGATATAGCCTACTTTACTGAAAAATAGGCAAACAAAATTTCTCTTGAGTGACGCAAGCACGTGTAGTTGTTAAATTTGCCAGACTTTTGCAGACCTCTTTTCAATCACAATAAAGAATAAATTGGTATTAAATTCCCTATCCTACTAGAAATTTTAAAGCTGAATTGAAAACGTCATTAGAGTACGATTAGGCCTAATATTTTCACTTAACTCGCTCAAACTCGTTATTTATAATTATTTTTGGAGACTGTTTATTTTATTTGTAAAACAAAGAAATTCGATGGCTGAATGATAATGCAGAGGAGCAGGAAAATAAAGGCGGCCAGCAGCATAGAGTAAAAAAAATTTAATCAGGTTTAATCAAAGTTTCGGGAACCCAAGCCCATACATTCTAATTTTCAAGAAGATAAATTAACAATATTTCAGCATAACACATTGTCATAATCGTAAATAACAATTTATTGTCCTGAAGATGGGAATGATGCGTTCTCGAAACGTTGACGAAATCTTATTAACATTTTTTTACTTTATGCTGGCCATTATTATACTGTATTACTGTATTAATTAACTACAGATGGATTCAATCGGCCATTTTGAATTATTTAATAAAGCTATTTATTTTTCCAAGTTAAAAAGGTCTTTTTTTATTTATTTTTAGAGCTTGTTTTTCGAGATGGTGAATAAGTAATAACAAGAATCAAGAATATATATATTAATATTTTTTTCTATTTCTCTAAATTTTTAATATTTTATAAATAATTCATAATTAAGTGAAATAAATATTTCTAGATATAAAAAATGAATTCTAATAAAATTTTCATTATTAATTTATTTAAAAGATCTCTCGCTTCAAGTCCCAAAGGTCATCAGTTCACTTCGCGTACTCAGAGATAAAATTTATTTAAATTATATTTGCTATCTCAAAAGCTAGGCTCTTATGACTACTAGTTCGTTTTATTCAAGTCTTTTACTCACATTTTGCTTGCAGGAAGTTGATCGAAAGAATGATGTGAAAAATCATTAATAAATATGCTTAGCTACTAATTGCAATAAATTTGCACCCACACTCCTTTTTGTACAAATTCACAGTCTCTTTTTAATCTCAAAAATGAATAAATCGGTATCAAATCTTTTAGCCTGCATTGTTGCTGGGTATCTATGCAAAATTTCGATGTCCTCAGAACAAAAAAAGTTGAACAAAACGCAAAAAATTGGGCAGCCAGGTAATATAAAATTTATACCAATGTTTTCGTGCTCTCATCTTCAGGGGATATAAAAATGTTAGTTGTTAAGTATTTGATAACTCTCGCTATTTCGACGCCAATAATTCGCAAAAAATGATAAACATGTGTGCCATATATTTTCAAGGTAAAACTTTCTAAACTATTTTGAATTTTTATTTAATAAAAAAATTTTAATAAAACTATTTTTTCACCTTCCATTTTCATATGAATTAATGATGCATTTTTTATTGCACTAGGCCATTCAATAAAATAAAATTTTCCATTGGCAAATTTAAATAGAAAGAGAATAGATTCATTCATTCATTCATAAATTAATCGCATTAAATTTTACAAAATATCACTCACTATAAAGGAAGGGTATAATTTTATTGATTTATAAAATTTTAAAATAATTTTGCGGAATTATTAATAATTAAGCTTATAACTGGCATAGTTATATTAAAATCTTTTCAATAGATTTGAAATAATTATGAATTTTAAAAAATTGGAATATTCTCTAAGTAGATCGCAAAAATTTTTTCTTTTTTAATTAAGGCCTATATGTATAAAATAGATCATTATCAATTAAATGATGATACTATTCTTAATTTAAAAAAAATATAGTTGCACTCATTTGAATACCAAATGGTATCTCCTAATAAATCGCATTTAATTAGGGAATATAGTTAAAGTCTATATGGCCTAAGATGCCGATGACTTAAAAAAAGCAATAGTGGCAAAATCAAATTCGTTTGAAAAAAAAAAAGAAAAAAGTTCATTACTAACGAGTAAAGGTCCAAAATCGCGATTCCCAAAGTGTGAACGATACCACCAAAGCCATTAGTAAGCGACAAACAAAAACTTTTTAGGCTTATTAGAATTTTAGGTGGAATATTTAGAGAAAAACTCCTTTTTAAAAATCTAGTTAGCGTACACAGTTGATCAATAAAAAACAATTTAGATTGAAATAGTTATTTTTCTTCAAAACCATCTTATTTTTTTTTTAATAATTTTCTTCTTAGACGAGTTACCATTTATAATTTTAATAAAATATATTTATCTCGTTGTCTTCTCTCAGTTTCACAAAAAATACAAAAAAATAAATAGTTTATTTATAAAATATCGATCGTTATTTTAATCATTACAATCTTTAAACGTTTTTATAAAAAAAAATTTTATTTTATTAATTGGCTAATAAAAAAATAATTTTTACGAAGAAAAACAATTCGAAGTGAAAAGGATGAGTAATCAGAAAAGAAGCTTTAGAAAATATCCGGTGTGACTGGTCGCACAGCACACAACTTTCTCTTACCTTCGATAATTGAAAGTTGTGTTCTGTGCTTGTCACACCAGATTTTGTATGTTGACATATATTAATATATTTAGTTTAAATTTCATACTCGTTATTCAATTCCTTCATGCTTTAAATTGAACACAGAGAGACCAAACCACTCAGGACTCAGGGGACCTCAAAACGTGTAGGCCTATATCCATCGAAATTTCGACATCGAATTTTTGACATGAATCCAATACTTTCTATATATATATGTATGTATATTATCATATACACATAGGTAAAAGAAAGTAAAAAATTGATTCTTTAATTCAAATAAATCAGATTTTTGTGAACAAAATTTCAAAAAGTCCTTTTAGAAATGTGTGATTCGATTAAAATTTAGAAATTAGGCCTATATTTAGTTAAATTATTAAATATTGAATTATTAGTTTTAATCTTCCTATATTTAATAACTAATCACATTTTAAAGCTTTATAATAGTTAAAAAAATTTCCTTTTGTTTTGCAATTTTCCCGGGTATACCCCGAAGGCCGATTTTACAAAACAATAATGGCTAATATTGTTTCCAGCTGAGAGTATTTCGGATTTATACAAAATAAAAATAATTTTTTTTTTTTTAATTATTCATGTTTATGCATTTTGTGGAAATGGTTGGAAATAAAAAACAAAAAATATTGTATAATAAATTTCCACAAATGAATTTAATTTCATGTTTAATAATTTTTTTTTTTTATTCATTAAATCTCATAGGCCTAAATTAAACGATTTAAATTGAAAATCGAGAATCAATTTCTACATTTTCATCAATTAAATTTCGTTCCCATGAAGAATGAACAAGAACCACAATGCTAAATAATTGTTGAGCAACGCCAAGCGGTGCTGAAAATCGTGATAGGTGGCCCCCGATAAACAAGACTGTTGAACGCCCGCCGGAGGGCGTCAATATATGTATTTAAGTAAATAATATAATATAATACATTTATAAAAGTCAAATGGCTTCAGCAGACAAAATGACTTTTTTGAAAAAACAAAATAAATAATAAATCGTCCATAATCTAGATATAAAATTTAGGGTTAGGCCTGTTGTTTTTTTTTTTTTTTTTTTTTTTAACATTTAACTTTTTTTCTCATTCACACTCACACACACATTCACACAGTCTTTTCGGCAACTTAGGCCATTTAAGACTTTGACGATAACCGTTGTAATATATACAGTATCTATTTGGGGTCCAGACATTTCTATTTGAGCCATCTGGTATCCAAATGGCTTAAATAAAATCATCGGACTGCCTGGGTCCGAACCCGCGACGTTTGGTATAGGAGGTAGGCACTCTACCTACTACGCCAAACCCGGGGGCAGGGTTATGTTAATTATTAGAACTGACTTTTTTGGTGTCTCGCAAGTCACTAAACAACTTCTTTATTTATTCATAAGTGATGTTAGAAATATTATAGTAATATCATAGAAGAGGGCGGATAGTTCTTTTTAAGTGACCCGAATTCCTATTCAGGTATAGAAGGATTTTTATATAAATTTTATGTTTCTAGATCCGTGACAGTCTTCATGTGCATGTAATGTTTTTAAATTATAGTTCTAGGGTTAGTTTGTCTCCTATTTTAAAAATCTGGTGTGACTACGGTACGATTAGGCTACGCCTATGTGTACCGGTATATCCATCAAAATCTCGACATCGAATTTTTTACATGAATCCAATACTTTCTCTCTATATATTTATTACATATATACATAGGTAAAAGAAAGTAAAAATAATAAAAAATAATTTAATAAAAATTCTAAAAGTTTGTCTTAAAAAATGGCTATGTAAATTTGAGTTATAAATAAAATTTGTATATAATTAATTTTTTCACAGGTCACAACGTGATATATAATTTCTCATTTAAATACAATTTTATTGAACCTAACATTTCCCTGAGAGTTTCAACTAACTCTATTATTATTATTATTGAATTTACTTTACTCATTGTATAAACTTTTATTGCGCCTCCCTTCCCATTTGTGTGTTTTTATTGAACCGGTAAAGATTTTCGATTGAACATAACTCCTCAAAATGGAAATATTTATCTAAATATTACTGTTGAATCTTTTTAAAACACTGGGCAATGTTACCTCTGAATAATCAAAAAATCCCCGTTTAAAAGTAATATATAAATAAATGAATTTGTTATGCCAAGAGTCACAAAAAAGAGCAGTGAAACTACTTCAAGAGATATAGTCACTTAAAAAAATTCAATAATATATTTATATGTCCCTCTCCATCCAAATACTAATTTATTCATTTTATCTATATTCGTAAAATTATTTCAAATAAAATGACATAAATTGCCAAAAATTATTTAAAAAAAAAATTTAATATAATCAAAAAATTAATTAAAAAGTATGTACTGAGGGGGATTATTATTTGGATACAAATCACATTAAATTTTGAATAATTAACTATAAATTTTAAATAGTTATTTTTATATATTAAACTCTAATGGCATCGGATTAAAGCAAGCCAAAAATTTGAGTGGACAGTGAAAATAAATTTTAATTTAACAATACTCACCAAAATCAATTGCAAAAAAAAATCTTCAATCATGACATGTCACCAGTGAAAAACACAAAAAATAAAAAACCAACAAATAATAATAAAAAAATTTGCACACGCGAGGATAGAAAGAGAAAGTGAATGCAACGATCGAGAGAGAGAGAGAAAGCGCGTAAATAGCTTGAGATACACGATGTGACCTCAGGCGACACTGCCGAGCGACTGAGGCGACCGTTGCCGCCCCTCCGATGCCGACGTACCCCACCATAGACACCCTCAACGCCGCCAGCGCCCTCTACCCTCCCCTACATTCAAACGGGGATGAGGGCTGAAGCACCCAGCCACCCCCCGTCACCTTTACTTGCTATTCACTCATTCCTAACAATTCTTTTTTTTTTATACGAGTGTTATTTACTATTAATTAAGACTACGATTAATTGAAAAAGATTTATTTAGTGAAGCGTTGGTATATGAATGAATCCAGTTTATTTTATTTTCAGTAAAAAGGGAAACTTTGTTAGATATCGGTGGTAAATAATCGCTAGCTAATAAAATTTAAATCATGAAGCGAATTAACACTGATGAAGCGAGTACTTCACCTATATATCAGGGGGAATTTTTATTTAAGAAATTTCAAAAAATTTATTTTTATTGTTAAAACATTGGAAATCTCTCTACACTGGCTCCCTCCTCCTTAACAGAATAACAATGTCAATATTGATAATTTTGGGAGCTCAGCTAGTTCTATTAAACCAATTGGTATAAATAAATAAGGATTAAACGAAACCAGTGAGGTATCGATACTTTTACACGATACTATATCGGTCGCAAAGTATCGATACTAAGTAAAAACAGCAGTAAATAGTGATATTATTATTTATTTTTTTTTTATAAAAAAAACATTCACACTTTTTCTCATTCACACTCACACTCACACACACATTCACACAGTCTTTTCGTCAACTTAGGCCATTTAAGACTTTTACAATAACCGTTATTTAATAATATATATTTATTTGGGGTCCAGGCATTCTTATTTAAGCCATTTGGTATCCAAATGGCTTAAATAAAATCATCGGACTGCCTGGGGTCCGAACCCGCGACTTTTGGTATACGAGGTTAGCACGCTAACCTCTACGCCAAACCCCGAGGGCTGATATTATATTTATTGATTTAATAAAAAAACAATTAGTATATAGTAGCATATCGAATAGAACAAAAAAAAAAAAAAAAATACAACTAAGAAAAAAATTCAGTTTTTGAGGTACTACCCAAAAATAATAATTTTTTAAGATGTTTCCCTGTTAAACACTCGAATAATAAAAAGTAAAATACAGTGTACAAACCATTTCAAGTATTTCTATTGTAAATAAGTACCAATTACCCATTCTCTAGTAATTAAAAAAAAAAAACTCGATTATCAGTAGTCTAATTATCCGAAAAAATACTGAATTATCCGGACACGAGGAGCCCGGTTTTTATCATTTCAAAACTATAAATCATTTTTATTGAAATATGTACTTGTTTATCCTGGTGACCTCTGATTCCAATTAGTCCGGATAATCAAGTTTCTTGTGTAATTTATGCACCCCATATGAAATCTGTTTGGATGAAATTATAGTTTAAGGAAAATGATTAGTAACCATTAACACGATTTAATTTGGAAATATTTCGAACTCTATGACGCCGCCAACAGTACAGATACAAAAAAGAATTAATAAATTATAATTGGACGGTGTTATGCTTAAAGGATCCAAGCGCAATTATGATCGAAATTGAGATAAGACCGCCATTTTTAGTGAAAAAGAAGATTTACCTCTTTATTTAAATCACAACATTATTACTCTATGCACTTTTTTTTTGTATAAAACAAAAAAAGAAAGCCATTGGGTTTGTTTACAAGTGTGCAAATGAAATGCTCTTTATCTTAGATTTAGGTTAATTTCGCTGGGTTTCCTTCCCGGTCGCAAAAACCTATGAATGACAAATTCCGCCAACCCGCACCGCGGGAATAAAGAGGCGAAGAAAGAATATCTCTGGAGCGGCTTGACCGTATGAAACTCACTAATGTAAAGTTCTATTTTGGAAAAAAAAAATTGAACTCAATAGTCAAGCTGGTCCAGAGATATAAATTACTAAAAGAAATAAAGGGGGAGGCCATTTTGAGTTTTATAGATTATATTGTAGCTATAGGCTATAAATTTTTTATGAAAGCATGTAGGCCCCCTACCAATGGCTTCCGGGAGCCGTTCAACTCTCTTGTTTTTGGGGACACCTATCTCCTAATTCAGCAGATATTGGCGTTGCTTAAACACACTAATCTTGGTAGTTGTTCCTCTTCGCTTAGATCAGGGCCGTTGGCTAATTAAATGAAGGATATTTGCTCTGCTTGTTGCCTGTCCTTTTCCATAATAGAAATTTTATTTTGGTGCTAACTGTCGAGAGTAAGCAAGCCGTTCCAGGTGAAAAAATCTGGTGTGACTGATCGTACAATACACAACTTTCCCTTCCCTTAGGTAATCGAAAGTTATACCTGGTATTCTCATTTTGGCATTGAAATCTTTTGAAGCACAGTTTACTCTTGTACTTTATAGGAAATATAGGAGAAATGTTTGCCATGGTAACAAAATATAAATATTTTTTCAAACTTATAAATTTTGCATCTTGAAATTCGAATGTACCTTACTGACGGAAACTAAATATATGTCGACACAAAAAATCTAGTACGACCAGTTACACCAAATTTTTGTAAAAATGATCATTTTCAAACAGCTGTATCTCAGATCCTGCTCAATAAATTTTAATTTATCGGGCAGAGTTTTAAAGGTAATGAAAAAACCTATCTACCGTGATTGGTTAAAATGTCCTAAGTTTATTGGTGCAATTTTGGCAGTCATTTGAAAAATTTTTCAATTTTTCTTCTTCTCTTAATCGGTCCACAAAAAGGGGCCTTAATACTTGGAGTTTTTTCTAAGAACTAGAAGATATTACAAAAAATATGACGCTTGTTGAATCAAAATCGATGGACTGGTCTCTGAGATATCGGCCTTTGAAAATAGGGCAAAACTGACCCTTTTTGGGCATTCTAATGGCGTTTTCTCTGAACCAGGAGCCCTTTGAGAGCTGAAGATTGGCACACAATCTTGCTTTTTAAGGTACTACAACACAGGACCGAAACTAGGAGATTTGTTAGGGGGACAAAATTTAATTTGCCGCCCCCTCCTTAAAATTTCTTATAGGTCTACAAAATTCATATCATTTTAACTTCTTTTTTTTAGTACATTTTCCACTCGAAACTCAAAACACTTAATTTTTTCCTGATGGGAAATCAGTTGACCTTTTTTTTTGTTGGTGTGCGAATCCAATCTTTTCAAACTCAAGTTTTGGTTAATTTTTGGCCGGCTTTCTTTCTTTAATTGCCGCAGCTCCCTGATATCTGCCACCGGGGGCACATGCCTCCACTGCCCCCCCCCCCCCCTCCTAGATTCGGCCCTGCTACACATACTAAAATTTGAGGAAAATCCACGACCCCACCCTACAAAAGTGGCCGAAAAGTAAAAATATTGCTAAAATCCTATACTGTATATGTATTAATATAAATAAAAAAAAAAAAAAAAATTAATTAAAATATAACGTAAATTTAGGCATAAACCGAATGAAATCAAAATAATGTTTTGGCATTGTCATTTCATAAATAGCGTTGAATAAAATAAAAATCCTTGTCAATTAGAATTATGTAAATTTTCATATAAAAATTTCATATTTCCAATTAAAGGTTTAATTAAACAAAAACAAATTTTTTTGTATTTATTGTAATAAAGCCTACGAATATATATTTTTAGAATATTTATATATTCAATAGCGAAATATAAAATTAATTTATGATTTATTAAATGAATATAATCTAATAAGTTGATTTTTATCTGTGATTATTTGTTTATTATTTATCAAATTGGGACATCAAAAGCAAATAGAGATCAATTCGAATAATTTACTAAAAAAGAAAATTAGATTAATTTTTCAAAAAAAAAAAAAAAAAGAATCATAGAGAGGGAATTTTTTCATTTATCGATATGAATTACTATAAAAAATAGAGTATCGGTAGTTTTCAAGCAAAAATTATATATATAGACTATATATATGCTAAATATATATAGGCCTATATGGACCCTGTTACGCATTAGTGTGTCAAGCGCTAACTACCGAGTTTTGAGAAAATTAACATTAAAGTTATTGGTTTTCATTGGTTTATATATAATTTTTTTTGTCAATAGTGCAAATAATATTAAATATAAATTTTTTTAGGACATATTTCATAAAAAATATTATTAATTATAGCATTTGAAACAATATTCCGGGCTTAACTCAATTTTTAATTTTTTTTGGCGTTTGACACACTATTGCATAACAGGGTCCATATAGGATAAATTAAAAAAAAAGTATTAAATCTCTGGATGTGGAACGTGAAAGCTGAACGCCCAACAGAGGCCATCAATACAATAATAGATATTTCTAAAAGGTTTAACCGCAGATGGCAGAATGACTAAAATTAAATTTAAAGCATTATAACAACATTCAATTTCAGTGGCTTCATTTCAACTTTTGGGGGAGGGACAATTTTTTTCTTGAGGTGGGGCAAACTTTTTTTTTCATAAAATTTACTTACACAGTACTTAAATACTCAAATTTGGCCAAAAGATATTTAATTAAATTAATTTTTTTATTTCATGCATTTTATATACTCGTAGATATATATATTTTTTAAAACCCTTTTCGGCTACTGAGGCCATTTAGAGGTATGACATTATTATATATATTTTTAAATTACGAACTATCGATGGCTACGGGGGGACGCTCCACACGCTTATTGCTCGGGTCACCAATCCCGAGTTTTCGCCGCGCTTGGCATTGCTTAACTGCAACGATTGTGGGGACTGTTGCTCTTCTCCGTTGCCAGGCCCCCGTAGATATATTTCGAAATATTTTATTTAAAGTATAATATAAAGTTTTATAAAAATCAGAGCCCTTGGGGGGAGCGCAAACGCCCGCCCTCTGCTCCACCCCCCCCCCCTCCCCAAATGACGCTACTGTTCATTTTTATATAATAAAGATTAAAATATCTTGTAATTTTAACCAATCAATCACTGACCGAAAAAGACCTTAATATTTATTTATTAAAAATATACACCATGCTTTTTATGTAAACAATTGATTTGATGTTTGTGATTAACTTGCTGAATAAGTAAAAATGGTGCGAAAATTTGTATCCAACTTCATAGACTGTAGAAGGCGCTATTGTATATAAAATTCACGTAACGGTCGTATTTTGTAATTAACGGTTCACTTGAGTCGAAGCAAGTGCACACTACTTGATAACGGTTGCTGAATAAGCAGTCGAAACGTTGTACAATATTTATATTTTTAATAAATAATTTATACAAAATGTGGTGTATAATTAAAAACTCCCATAATAATAATAATACAAACTACAAAAATCTTTAATAAACACATTCGTAATAAATATACCAAGGGCGGTCCCAGAGGGGGGGGGGCAAGGGGGTCGTGACCCCCCAAAATCTTTTTTTTTTTTAACACACACTTTTTTCCCACTCGCTCTCCCATTCACACAATCTTTTCGGCAACTTAGGCCATTTAAGACTTAAACGATACTCATATTTGATTAATATATATTTATTGGGGTCCAGGCCCATTTAATTATACTATAAAAAAAAAACAGTGACCCCCCCAAAATGCAAGGCTAGGACCGCCCTTGAACATACCCTAAAATAAATTATTAAAAATAAAAAATCACTGAAATAGTCCGAAAGCAGGTGAATAAAACATTGTTTATATATAATATTAAAAAAATTTGAACCTATAGTTTCTAATCCTTGAAATAAAAAAAATTTAATTATCCAATGAATCGATTATAAATTATTAAAAGTAGCCTAATGCACACATCCAAAAGTGTGACGAACCAGTCTCATAAAATAACAACCAAATAAACAGATGAAAATTTACATTAAAGCCAGATTATTATTTTGTAATTAACGTTAATTAGCAAAACAATAATTCTAAAATTTTCACACATATATATTATTTAGTATCTCTCAGAGTCCAAAGATTAGAAAAAAAAAGATTTATTCACTGGCCGAGGGCCAAAAGGGCTTGTCTTAAGAGAGCCGCTCCCCCCCTCCTCTTAGACTCCCCTAATTAAATTATTACAAAGAACGATAAACCAACAACAACAACAAAACTACTCTCCTCTTTAATTTTTTTCTAATCTTTCCACCTTTGGTTACATAAATCGTTCCGCTCACGTTGTTGCTTGCTTTTTTTTGTTGTTATAAGGCATTCATTTCTCCTTAAGAAACATCTTAATGTTATTTAAGGGCTCATTAGCCAGAGAAAGAAAGAAACGAAGAGTCTGGGGAGGGGGGATAAAAAAAAAATTAAAGAAAAATTCAAAAGGAGAAAAAAAAAAGAAAAAACAAAACAAATTTGTTGGGAATATTTGAGGTGTGAAGATAGAAACATTTTATTTACAAAGGTTGTTGTTTTTGCTCAAAATAGAAGACAAAAAAAAAAAATAAATAAAATAAAGGGAAGGACAAACTGAATATAATTAATGAATAAAAGATAAGTTTAAAAAAGAACACAAGAGAGTGTGGATTTTATTCCCTCTCTCTCTTAAAGTGGACAACAAAACAATTAATTTATACGAGACCTTTCGGTTTTGAAATCTTGAAATCTTCATTCTGATTTATTTATTCCTAATATTTCAAGTTTTATTTAAAAACGTTTACTAACAAGTAATATTTTCTATAGAGACAAATTTTTAAATTTTTTTTCCTCTCTTTAACAAGATGAATATGGGTAGTTTACCTATCATGTCTAAATTGAGTCTCGTAGAAACTATTAAAATCAAATTAAATAAGGACCTCGGACTTGGTGTAGTTGGCAGCGCGCCTGCCTTGTATACCAAGGGTTGAGGGTTCGGACCCCAGGCAGTTCGATAATTTTATTTAAGCATTTGAATATCAAATGGCTTAAATAAGAATGCCTGGACCCCAATAGATATATTTACAAATAACGAGTATCGATTAAAGTCTTAAATGGCCTAAGTTGCCGAAAAGACTGTGTATGTGTGTGTGAATGTGAGTGTGAAAGGGAAAAGTGTGAGTGTTTTTGAAAAAAAAAAAAAAATTAAATAAGTAACATATTTAATAAATGATCTCAACAATTTGTTCAGAGCTAGATAGATGCATTGACTAATTTTACTGAAATTAGCCTCAAAAGATTCTTAACCAGTAAAAAAATTAAAATTCACTATCTATAGATAGTGAATTTTTTAGTCCCTTAATTTAAGACATTTATTTATTTTTCTCCAGATTTTTTACACGAAATCAATCTAAATATTTATTTCATTTGATGTAAATAGAAATTTTATTTCCAATTTTATGAGAGAGAGATTATAAAATATTTTCTTTTTTGCAGATTTGTATTCCACCAATGTATTTGGGGTTTAGAGCAGAATTCAAAGGACTGCAAGGAACTTCTAGTGAACTTCACTCTCCCGAAGGGTAAGTACAATATTTCATAGTCTAGCAATACATACACCCTCCCTCCGCCCCACTTCTCCACAGCTACACACAAAGTCATAAAAATCTGGTATGACACTTAGCATACCACCTTCGGTAATTGAAAATAACTTTTAACCGAATTGAGATATATATTTGCTTTTCATTTGGATACCAAATGGCTTAAATAAATATGCCTGAACTAGGGATGAAACGATACCATTGATGTACCGATACTTTTACTCGATACAGTATCGGTGGCAAAGTAAATTCTTATAACTTTTTGAGTATTACTTCTGAAAGTTACGATTTTCCCTTAGGAAATGTATAGAGAAATATTTATGTATTCTTTTCATTTGTGTATTCCATGAATGTTAACAAATTCTCAAGTAGGCACTGAATTGGAATGGAATAATAATAATAAATGTGAGCCCTCGGGGGTTGGGGGGGGGGTGGGGGGGTCTCCCCCCTACCCCAAACTCGCGGGGTGGGTCCCCCCCCAGGCCGTTGATTTTTTTTTTTCAAATTATGTAACAAAAAGGTTTAAATAAAAAGGCCCGGCACCCCATTATTTTTTTTTATTAATAAAGGTATTAGAAAAATTTTTTTGTTGGGTGGGGTGGGAGAAAGGATGGAAGGGGGGGGGGGGGGGGGGGGGGGGGGAGAAGAAAAAAGGGTGAAAATTAAAAAAAAAAAAAAAAAAATAAATGTGAAGCCCACGGGGCTTGGAGTAGTAGGTAGCGCGTCTACCTTCTATACCGAACGTCGCGGGTTCGGACCCCAGGCAGTCCGAAGATTTTATTTAAGGCATTTGGATACCAAATGGCTTAAATAAGAATGCCTGGACCCAAATATGTATAATAATCAATAACGGATATCATTTAAAGTCTTAAATGGCCTAAGTTGCCGAAAAGACTGTGTGAATGTGAGTGTGAATGAGAAAAAAAAGTGTATAAATCAATTAAAAAAAAAAAAAAATAAATAAATAAATGTGAAGTTTCTCATAATTAAGAAAAGGCGCCGGCGGGCCTGGCAAGAAGAATGAACAACAGCCACCAAGATCAACGTTGTTAAGCAACGCCAAGTGGTGCTGAAAATCGGGATAGGTGGCCGCCGAAAAACAAGACCGTTGAACGCCCGCCGGAAGCCATCGATACATTGTATTTAATAAATTACATTATAAATGTATAAAGTCAAATGGCCTCAGCAGCCGAAATGACTTCTAAAAAAAAAAAAAAAAAAAAAAAAGAAAAGGCGAGGGTCCACCGCAGGCAGGCGTCGCGGCTAGTAAATCTATAAAGTGCGACAAGCTGTGGTCCCTGAGCTATGTCTGCCATATTTAGATAATTCCCTTGATTCTGATTGGAATATATGTTTGATTGCCTGTGTATGAATTTGTTAACAAATCTATATAGTAGGCCTATATAGAGAAAGAGAATTGAATTGCATTTATTAAGAGAGAGGGGAGAGAGAGAGAGAGAGAGAGAGAGAGAGAATTTGCGAGACCCAATTTTTTAATCTCACGAGTTATAAAAGCTTCAAATTACTGTTTTCAAATATCCTATTGCTTAGTAGTTCTTTTAATATTCATTGAAATAATAGAAAAGATCTCCTCTTTATTCGCTACCTTACTCCCCTTTTATTTAATTATTAAATGGAATCTTCCACTCTCACCTCAAAAGCTGATTGGGAGACCTCCCTCCACTTTTTTTTAGTTAATAAAATATCACATCAATCTGTTCTCCCTCTCTACAGCCGATTCCCCCCTCCTCACTAACTAACCAATCAGGAGGCTGTATTCTTTGGCGCCATTGTACACCTGCTTTTAAGAGAAGGCAAGAGGCTTGATCAGATCAGTAGAGAGGGGACTCTTGACTTGCAAAGTGTCTGCGTCCGTTTTCTTAAGGAAACCGACGCTCTCTCATTTGACCGGCAGCCATGACGCCAAGCAGCTGCCTCCGCCGTCCTCTCTTCTTTCTCAATAGTTTTGCTTAGGTATTTCGATTTAATATTACTTATTATTTATTTATTATTCACTTTAAACATATAATCTTTATAAAAAACATAAAAATTTAACAATTCCTCAATATTTTTTTTTGAACCATATATGATTGCATGCCATCGGTTAATATTTTTTGCTCTCTTACTTATTGGCAATTTCACATGTGCATATTTTATTTTATCCATTTTTTTAAAGTCAGTTTCTTTCAAATACCATTTCAAACATAGAATGCTAAGAGTTCTTTTCTCTCGTTAGTCCATTTTGTCTGTAATTAATCTCTCTCACCATCGCTAATATAATTCAAAATTACTAACTAAAGAAATGAATATTTTGTATTTGTAAAATACTAAATAAATAAGCCTATTTATAATTATAAATGAATATATTACTTTAAAGAGAAAGGCGTTTTCCTTATTCTAAGCCTATAAACTCGATCAAACTTGTTCATATATTATAATAATATTATAGGGCTATATGAATGCCTTATATTTAAATAATATTTGAAGGGTGGAACGTTTTAATTTTGAAATGAAACGAATGCACAATAATTGAGAGTGATTTTAATTTAGGCCTTTGAGTATAACGTTTCGGAGAGATTCTAGCTTCATAATGTCTCTTAGATATTAAGAAAGACTTTTTCATTAAAATTATAGCTCCTAAGAATATTAAAATAATAGATTGAAGGCGAAATAAAACAAGACTTATTTTCGGTCTGAATTATTTAATTTTCCTCTGTCGACGTTTCGGGGACTAAACGTCACCCATCTTCATGACAAAGGAGTTAAAAAATTCTTAGCTCTGCCTCCTTCAGTATATTTTATACTAACATTCTAACTTACCTAACAACTGAAGGAGGTAGAGCTAAGAATTTTTTAACACCTTTGTCCTGAAGATGGGTGACGTTTAGTCCCCGAAACGTCGAAAGAGGAAAATTAAATAATTCGGGCCGAAAAGAAGTCTTGTTTTATTTCGACTTCAATCTAATATTTTAATATTCTTAGGAGCTATAATATGAAATCGAAGATAATTTTAAAGAAAAAGCCTTTCTTAATATCTAAGAGACATTATGAAGCTAGAATCTCACCGAAACGTTATTCTCAAAGGCCTGGTATGTTTAAATTTCAATTAACTAATCTACTCTAAGCTCATATATAATTGTCAAGTGTATTAATACTGTCTGTTCGTCAAACCAAACTTTTTTTTATTTAATAGAATTGATAACTATTCGATTTCATATTCCTATTTTCAAAGAATTAAGTAGGCCTATCTAGTAAAATTCCTATAAAATTATAATCCTTGTATCTTATTGATGCATTCAAAGAGGAAAAGCATTAATTTTGTTTGAAAATCTTTCCTTTCCACCTGCAGGTCACAACTTGTTTAATTTCTAGGGTCTTTTGCATTATATTTCCATAAAAAAGGCTTATTCTAAAAACGACCATTCTCTTAAATTATTCATTACTTTAATAATAAATTTATTCATTTATTTGTTATTACCTTATTATCAAAATAAAATTTAACCTTGAACAGGGTTTAGGAAATCATTGGATTCTATATCTATAGAACCCAATGCTTAAAGCGGGAGGTAATATTTAATCACCATATCAAATATACTGTAGATGAGATTAGATAAAACATCGAATTTAGAAAACCTTTACAATTTTTTGTTAATAAATTCTCACTCTCTCAATGGATTGTTTTGAAATTCGGTCCAGGGCTGGAGACAAACGTCTTAATTATTATAGTTAGGGTTACATTAATTTATTGAGGTCAGATCCGGTCAGATGACTTTCGGGTGGTCTGATGGACATGGAAACTTCCATCTATTTGCTTTTGTTAATAGAGAGAGGATAATCAATTCCTTTATATGTAGTGGTGGATGACATCTACTCCAAGGAATTGAAACTCAACCCCAGATTAAATTATTTTTTATAAGATCTAAATAAAATTCAAAATATACCAAATTATACTACAATATATACTATACTAGCTGCGTTGCCCGCTTACGGCGGGCTTATCCCACTGAAAATTAGTTTTTTCAAATAGGAACCTTACATATAATACCTAACAAGGGCCCGCGTGTGGTGGCCTCTTTTTTTTAATCAGTGCTTCAACATTCACTTCACTTTTTACTTTCTCGTATAAATATGGATCTAAATATTAGACCAGCGTTTTTTAGACTGTGAGGCGCGCCTTCCTAGGGAGGCGCGGACTAGTCAAAGGGAAATTTTTTTTTGACTCCGCTTTAATATAAATGTATATTTTTTAGCATTACACGTTTGTTTTTGTATTATTTTACAAAATGGGGGGGAGGCGTCATATGATGAAATGTTTTTAAGGGAGGCGTTGTAACATAAAGTTTGGAAACCACTGTATTAGACTATAAATATATGGTGTGACTGGTATCACAGCACTCATCTTCAGTAATTGATAGCTCACGCATTCATTAATACTTTCTCCTAAGAATAGGCCCATAATTTATTTCTTTTTCAATTAATTAAAAGATTTATTATTTTAATTTTTTTATTTTGCCCATTTAGCCTTCGAGTTTCAGAAATGTAAGTTCATTAAAAAAAACCCATATATACAAACAGGTCCAAATTCCTTTACACATATGCATATTAAGATTTTTTCTAAACATCAACAAATAGGCCTAATATTTTTTAATTTCATATAAATTACTTTAAATTAAAATTTCCAAATTTCTTTGATATCTTTTAATAAGAGAGTGAGATTCTAAAAGAGGTTCTCTTTTGCAGATTTGTGCGCGTGTGTGTGTTTGTGAGTGCCAGTGCAAGTGGACTTTGAAGCTGAGAAGCTGATCGCAACGACTGCAGGAGCTTCGAGTGATCTTCAAAGCCCCGAGAGGTAAATATTTCATACTCTGGTGGTAACATGCACCCTCCCACCCAACCACAAAAACACTCACACTCAGACACATACATAAATATAAATTCATAAATCTAATAATACTCTATAATATAAATTAATAAATTAATTATCTAATGATTTTTTTTTCTTTTTTTTACAGAACTCCGAGACGGTATCAAAGGTAATAATTGCATGGTGCAAGAACTTTGAAGGGGGTAGATTAGCTTTTTTAGGATGTTGTTTTTTTCAGCTGACCCCAAATAGAATTAGCTCTTTTTACTTTTTTAAAATCAATCAATAATAATTTTTTTTTTTAAATTTATTTTCGGAGGCCAGTGGCCATTGCCAACATAAAGGAGTACATATAAATAACATTGATACAAAAATATTCATATAAATATATAACATGAATATAAAAACATTAATATAATTATATAAATAACATTAATATAAATAATTTAAATAGATAATTTTCAGAAATAATTGTTTTAATGAATAAAAATAAATAATAAATTCCTCTTTTAATCTGCATTTAATTTGCTTTTTAAAATTTTCATTTCTAATTTCTTAATTAAATTTGGATTTCATTAAAAAAGTTTTCAAAAATTTGATAGGCCTATACATTTTTATGAAAATTTTTTGATAAAAATTTAACTTAATATTTTTAAACTTTAAAAATTAGATTAGACTTCTCCCCCCCCCCCACCTGCATCGGGAGAGAGGATGCCTCTCTCTCCTGCATCGAGGGACATCATCAACTTGGTACCTAGAACTTAAGGTGTGATTTATAAACGAATACATATTTAAATGTATTTACTTTTCGATCTATAATTTGAAAATTCATTTTCACACCTTAAACTGTAGTTTAATAGTTTAAATATAGAGGGGGGAGGGATGCACCATGCCAACGAGAGGGATTTTATATATGAACTTGCAACTACTCCGCATGAAGCTAAAAGTGAATAAATCATCGAGAATATTCTTCAATTTATGCCTCTGTTGGCTTATGTCGTTGTTATTAGCTTTAGGTGCGCTCTCTAATCTTTAGTTTGTTCGGTTTGTTAGGGTCTCTTGGTTGTGTTGAATTTAGGATCCAACAGAGAGGTAAAATGAATTATATATATTCGTTGATTTGTTCCATAAACGATTCATAACGAGATGCGGTCAGATCTGATAGAAAGATTGGGGCCCATGTTTTCAAGTGTTCTTGTGTTTGCGAAGACGTCTTTTTAATACGCAAAGGGAGTCTAATATGTTTTTGCATCTTGGAGGTTGGGTTTGAGGTGGCTCTATGGGTAAACGAGGCTCAGGGAGGGATGTCGTTTTTCCAGGGATAGCCTGGATGTAAATAACGCATACCCTTAAGGCCAGGGACAGGCCCGAGGGCCCCACCGATCTGATGGTGGGGACCGGGTAAATAACATTACAATCACAATTCGTTCGTATTTCTAGTTAGGCTAGGTAGGATCTCTTTCAGCCCCCTGGTCTCTCGTTTACTCGTAATCCAAAAAATCACTTTCATTCTCACTTGTATGATTTCTTCAGACACCCGACCTACGGTTTTCCGATTATAAATCACAATTCTTTTTTGAAATTTCGCATATTCTTTTTAAAGCAAATATTAAAAATTGTTCACGAAGTATATTATTTTTGCTTGAATTTCCGAATTTTGTTTTTGTTTTTTTTTTTTTTTAAAAGAAAAAGAAGTATTACGCGAAATTCTTAATAAGTAAGTAAATTTCATATACAATAGTTATTAAAATAAAACGAGCAAAACTAATTCAAATTTTATATTTTCCAGATGACTTGATTACTTTGACGTTCTTGTTTTCATTTTTGTTAAATAAAAACCAACTTATTTAATAATACAAATGAAAGAAATATTTTGGCTTAAGAATGTATCATTATCATCTTTTGGTATCTCCTCATCGAATTTTGTTGTTTTGGATCTTTTAATATACACAGTAAGTAAATACAAATTAAAAGCACCTTTTTGAAATTTGTTTTTTTTTAGAGTTAGCTACACCACAGTTTATTTGAACTTGTGGTGGATGATCAAATTTGACAATTTTTTCTGCATTTTTATATTAAATTTCTTACAACCGCGAACTCATTTTTTTAAAATGAATTTGTGTATTTTTTTTTTTATAATATATTTTATAAAGTGAAGTGAAGTACAAATAAAAATAAGAGAAAGTAAAAAAGAAGTATTAAGAAGATTAATTTTTAAAGGAACAAAATTTCAAAAGTAAGTAAATTTTCATAAAATAATGAAATCAAAATATGGAAACTAATATTTTTTTGTTTTTTAGGTAAAGGCGAGGTTAGGTGGGCTATGAGGGGAGGAGGAGGCCCAAAAGAAGAAAAAAACAATCTTTGATAACAAATTTTCGATTAAAAATATCTGTATTGGGTGTCTGAAGAAAACTTCAGACATCCGGCTTACGGTTTTTCTAATTATAAATTGCAATTCTTTTTTGAAATTTCACATATTTCTTTTAATGCGAATAATAAAAATAATTGTTCGTGAAATACATTTTTATTGCTTAAACAACTTTCGATTATTGAAGGTAAGAGATAGTTATTTGACGTGCGACCAGCCACACCAGATTTTTTTTATATACTACATATTTATTTTGATTCTTTTCGCGATGGCTATTAGATTCAAGAAAAAATCAATCTGTTGACAGAAAAATTTATTTATTTTTTTTTTCTTTTAAAAAACACTCACACTTTTTTCTCATACACACTCACACACACATTCACACAGTCATTTCGGCAAATTAGGTCAATTAAGACTTTTATGATAACCGTTAATTAATATATCTATTGTGGGTCAAGGTATTTCTATTTAAGCCAATCTATTTAGTTGAAGATATGAAGGTTCATAGGCGTAGCCAGGGGGGGGGTTGGGGGTTCAACCCCCCCCCCCCCATGGGACCCAAGCCATGACTAGATATTTAATACAAATTATATTTCACATAGGGTAAGAGAAAGTAAAATATAATAATTTACTCTAGCTAAAAAAACAAACCAAAATGATTTATAAATACCCTAAAATAATCTTAAACTTTTGAAAAAATCCTCCCCCCCCCCCAAAAATTTCTGGCTACGCCAATGTGAAGGTTTACTGTAATTTTGAGTGTTGTTGAGTACAAATCGACAGATCCGTGGTGCGACTCCCGACAGTACCTACATTTTTCGCTTATTTAAATTAATAAATACTTTGTTATATGTTTTTCATAATTAATAAATTTCCAAAATAATAAATAAATTTTATTTATCAAAATATATTAGTACAAAATTTTTTCTTTTAATTTTAATTTTTCGAATTGGTTCGTTTCTATCTCTCGTTTTTTTTCGCCTATTTTTATTGGTTTCCTTGACGCTGTGAGATTGAAAGGAATAAAGCAGCAACGTAGAAGAGAATTTTATATCTCGCTATTTAATGTTCTTTCTCCTTCTCTCTGTTTTTTTTTTGTTGGTGGTGGTGGGGTGAAATGAATTTTCATAAGTAGTTGTGAAGAAGAAAAGAATGAATGAAAAAATAATATTAAAAATAAAATTAAAATCCATTTTCTCTCTCTCTCTTCACTCAGGCAATTATCTCTTCAAAGAGTTAGAAATTTTTTTTTGTTTTAAATTGACTTTTGTATTATATTATGTCTCTCTCTTTTATCTTATATATCTGTTGTTCACTTTCAAATGTTTTTTTTTTTTTTTTTTTTTTTTTTTATAAAAAATTTCATATAAAGAAGAAAATTGATTTTCAAATTGGTTTCCATATTTAACAAGAGAATAATTTTTTTGATAAATATACCTTTCTAACCTACATATTTTAAAGCTTCTTAGTGAAATAAATACGTACATGAAATCTGAATAATTATTATAAAATAAAACTTTATAATTTTTTATTTGACTCTTAAAAATTTAATATTTTATAATTTAGCTGAGAATTTGAGGCTGAGCCTGGACGTCACTCTAGAAATTTATTTTCTTTCCTATAAGGTCTGAAATGTCAAAAAATCACGAAAAGAACTTATATTCATTCATTCTGTAGAAAAATAAATGGGTCACAGTTTTTGCACACTCCACTAAATTGGGGTATATTTTTTTTAAATAAAATAAACTTTTATTTACTAAGCTAGTGACGTCACACAGACCATCATCAAAAATCCCAAGAGAAGAGAGAATAGCGTGGAAATAAAATAAAAAAAACAATTTTTTTTTTTTTTGAAACATTTAATTTTTGTCTGTCTGTTTGTAAGAGAGCGTTGGTTTATCTAAATATAGAATTTAATTATCCGCTTATGGTCGGGATATTCAAATGTTTATTAGCTGTCATGACTTAAAAAAAAATTGTATGTTAGAGAGGGGAAGTCAATGTGTGTGTTAATTGGATTCTGAGTATTTTGTATATATACGTCTGTCTGTCTCTCCCTCTTTTTCTGATGATGAAATTCGACAGAGGAGTGAGAGTGGGGGATGCTGGTTGGTTAGTATATGCCAAAAAATATTCATATTCACTTATGTGGTTATTTTTTTTTCTCTGTTAATTTTTCTGATAACAGCCTGACAGATGTGCGCTTTTCTCTTGAAGAGTGTGGGGATAATAAAATTACCCTCCTCTCCGGTGGGTTAAAAAAAACGCCTATACATATATAAACATGCCCTTTTTGTTTATTTCATTTTCTTTATGGTTTGAAATCAAAATCTATATTACCTATTTATTTATTTATCTTCTGTTCATTTAAATCTTGGTCATAATTCGGTGTTGGTGTCTGTAGATTGGGAATTTGTTTATTTTACTTGAGATGAATTACCATAGGGTGCAACCCGACCGGATGGGGATTTTAATTTTTAGGGACTATAAAGCAAGTTAGTCACTCGGGGCTAAATCCGGAGAATAGGGCGGATGAGCGGATCCCAATTCATGGATTTTTTCCATAATGCTTAATAAGCACACGAAATTCACTTTTTTCAATTTTCTTCTCAAATCAAGAGATAGTCTGCTACTAATGGATGTCAAACAAAAACTAAAAGATCGAGCTCTTTCAAATTTCCACAGGAGTCAGCTGATAGTTGCCTGCTGACAAGAGCAATGTAGCCATTTCAGTTAATAGGCGGGAAATTCAAAAAGTCACGGACTTATTGACCTGCCCTCGTAGTTAAAAAATGAATTCAAATTTAAAAAATCTGGTTGGACTGTCGCACAGCTCACATCTTTCTCTTAACTTTGGTAAGAGGAAATTGTGTTCTGTGCTTGTTCTACCAGATTTTTTGAGTCGACATATATTTAGTTTACGCCGATATATTGTTATTATTATTAAATATTATTAAAGATTTAAAATTTATAAACATGGAAAAATATTTCTTCCTAGTTCCTGCCCTGCTATAGGGAAGGTAATTTGAGTTTTCAAAATTTTTATAGATTTAATACAATAAAACTAAGCTTTCAAAATTTTTCAAAATTTTTATAGATTTAATACAATAAAACTAAGCAATTCAATTTTTGGCCATTTATTAGATGTTTAGATTAAATTCGGATTTTATGAAATTTCATATCAAAAATAGGAAACCTATAACCCAATGCTTCAACAGAAATTTTTATTTTTTTATTTCGATAAAAGTTACCCCTCGGAGTTTAGAGATGGGGTGGCCTGCCACATCATTTTATTTTTTGTGGTAATCTCGACCAGGGTAAAATTTAAATCCGCCATCTTTCGTTTCTAATAAAAACGATCTCATTCTCACTATGCAATCGTGAATCTGACGAGAGCAATAAAGTCACAAACCCGAAACGTTGTGTTTTAAAAATAAATCATAATAAAAAATCCCGAAGATTTTCTTTTTATTCTTTATGTCAGAAAATAACAATATTTCACAAATAAAATGATAGAATCCTCTCAAAGGGGATTCATGGATCGTTGAATAATAATACTAATTTTTTTTTTTTTTTTTAAGAAATCGTTAAAAAACTATACTACATATTTGAGTAAATTCCTCTTTAAACTTTTTATTTAATAAATCTATTGAAATTTTCAAACGTTTCTTTATCTAAGGACGATTGTAAACTTTTTTTTATGTTGCCTATTAAATGGGCAAGAAGAAAAAAAAAAGAAGTATTTTTCAAGAGTGATTCCAGAACGAGAGTGGGGCGCGCTTTTTATGACAGACGAATATTTTGTTTCTGCCCAGGCAGAGGGTCTTTTCTTTTGATTTATTATAACATATTTTCATTGTCTCTTTTTCTTTTTATTATACTCTCTCTCTGTTGCAAACAAATAGGTCTCAGCATCATCATGCATCGGATTTCTCTTATAACAACAACAGGAGAACATTAAAAAAGAAAAATATTTTTTGTTTAAATGAAAGTCAATTAATTTAGAATAATAAATCATCCAAAAGTTAGCAATGAGGTTAAAGAAGAGAGAGAGGGTTGCTCGAACTGATTCAGAGGGGGGGGGGGGGGGGGGGGGGGGGGGAATTATTTCAAGAAGTGTGGGTAGGATCTCAAAATTCGTAACAATTTTAATTAAAATTCACAAATCATTTATTTTTAAGTGCTCTTTGGAATGTACCTGTTATATTCTCATTTTTCCCAGAAAATTGTTTGAAGCACACTACTCTTGTATTTCATAGGAAAGATTTTAAAATTTAAAAAATCTGGTGTGACTGGCACACAGCACACTTTCTCTTACCTTCGGTAATCGAAAGTTGTGTTCTGTGCTAGTCACACCAGATTTTTCGTGTCGACATATATTTAGTTTCCGAAATGGGGAAATATTTATATTTTGTTACCATGGCAACCATTTCTTGTATCTTTTCAATGGAGTACAAGAGTAAAGTGGTCTTTAGAAGATTTCAATGACAAAATGAGAATATACATTTTTAAGAGAATCTAAAAAATAATTGATTTTTGAATTTTAGAAAAAAAAAACGTTGAAGCGAATTTAGAGAAAATCTAAAAAAACTGAAAAACTACATCAGTAAAGTACTAGTACTTTTGGGCCGATTTTGTTCAAAAGCTTTGTGTCACGTCCCATGGGGGTGCCCAACTTAAATATACAATTTCAACTTCCTAGCTTTTTTAGTTATTGAGATATTTTGTTCACATACACACAGAGTGACATGTCCATGTCGCGAAAACCATTTTTTGGATTCAGGGGTCCTCAAAACGTGTATATTCATCAAAATCTCGACATCAAATTTTTGACATGAATCCAATACTTTCTCTCTATATATATATTAACCTATATAATATATATATTATAGAGTAGGCCTAATAGAAAGTAAAAATCAAAATAAATCATTAAACTCCGTTTAATTTTCAGGAGATAATCAAACTTTATTTTTTTCGTGGGTAGAAAAAAAAAACAAATATCGATATACATATTAGAAACAAGTATCTGCATACACAAAGAAAAACTCTCATTTAGAACACGCTTAAGCTCTTTTCAACTCCCATTAGCTTTGTGATCCTGGTCGGTGTGGCGTTCGTTGGTAGGAGGGAATATATCCTGTATTTACACACACACAAGACATTATATTCGTTTAATCGCCTCTTAATGATCCCCGGAGGCTTTTAACAATCCCTTATTTATTTATTCGTCCATCTTTTGCCTATTAAGCTACCGCCCTGGCTATTTAGCGTAGGAAAAACATTTTTTCGCGTGTTACAAAGATTTCGCGTGTTCCATAGCCGTTCTCTTTTGGGTGGTAACTGTTACCACTTAACCCTCCATCGCCCCTCCCCTCTCATAGCCTATCTACGTTTTCTTTTCTCTCAGTCAACTAACTTGTCATGTCTAAAAAACACATTTATTTATAACGTTTATATCGTATATGTAGTTTTTTTTAAGTCTTTGATCGTCGAATAATGCGTCTGCGAATAGATAAAAGAGAAAAAATTGAAATGAAAATTTATTTTGACAGGATTAAAGGAGATCATTTTCTAAAGAGAAAAATTATATCTAGTAAAAATAAAAAAATACCTTTCTTTGCAAAATAAATTTTGAGAATTTATTTTGTTATTGGCCTAAAAAAAAGAAAAAATAACCCATAAGAAGACCAGGTTACTAAATAACCATTTTGAATAGAAATAATGTTAGTAGGCCTATATATATAATAGAGTGGCACTTATTTACCAAACTTAAAATTCTGAACTGTTCGCTCCCCAGATCATTCAATTATCACAAAAAATAAGATTTCCATGGTAAAATCCCTCAAAAAATTAAACGTTTAAACCGTGCCGAAATGCTAATGAAGATTAGCTTGTGTACTTCAAACGATTTTTCACTGATATATTAATACTTTTTAAAATCGCTGGAGCAAATTTTGAGAAAATCGAAAAACCTGAAAAAGTACATCAGTTAATTACTAGTACTTTTTGGCTGATATTGTCCAAAATATTCGTGTCATGTCTTAAATATACAATTTCAACCTCAGCCAAAAGGTATTAGTACTTGACTGATGTACATTTTCATTTTTTTCGATTTTCTCAAAATTCGCTCCAACGATTTTGATCAATTCCTTTATGCTTAAAATTGAACACACACACATAGACACATACAGAGACACACAGACCATGTCGCGAAAACCACTTTTTTGGATTCAGGGGACCTCAAACGTGAAGATCCATCAAAATCTCGACATCGAATTTTTGACATGAATCCAATACTTTCTCTCTCTATATATTAACATATATATAGAGGTAAGAGAAAGTAAAAATGAGTTAATTTAAATAGAGGGAAGATTTTTTTTAATACCTCTTTCGATTGTTTAGGGTTTACTATTTATAAATACATTTCAGTTTTAACCCAATGGCCTATGGCTCAAACGGGTAAATAAATAAAAAAATAAAAATAAATACATTTCAAATATTTAAAAAGACTCAACATTTGAAAAAAGTTAAGATTTCCATTATCAGAAAAGTGATTTTAATTTCTTCAATTTTTATATAGAAAACAATCTCTTTGAAACTCCCATGGTCGTAATCAGACATCCCTTTAATCCCCTATCCACATATCCTTCCTTTCATCCTTATGCAAGATCAGCAAATTTAATTTCAAAGAGGTGCGATTGAGAGTAGAAACAAACCATCTCGTTCCCCAGCCTGACATTTGATGGTGGAAAGAATTGGCGAGGGATGAGAAAGAAATATTCGCGTTAGCACGGGAAACCGCTTAATTTTTTTTTTTTTTTTTTTTTTTTGACAAAAGGGGTTTTATTAAAATGGTACTTTATAAATTCTTGTCTAGCTCTAAATTTTTCATTTGATTTTTATCCCGAACAAGAGGAAAAATTAAAATTAATCTGTTCATCTATTCGAAAAAAAATAATAATATAGCCTAGTTGGAGTCAAATGGTCTCAGATGCCGAAAAAACCGCCTCAGATGCCAAAAAAGACCTTAAACAAAATAAAATGTAAATATATTGACTAAAATCAATTAACTCTTTTTCTTATTCGAGGTGAAAAAAAAATTTTTTGCCCTCATTATGGAAAAATTTCTGCGGTCGTTCATGTCATGCAACTTGAATCAAATGAACAATTTAATTTTTTCATTCCCTTTTATTTATCAATAGAGCACCATCTAAATTTATGAAAATAATTTCTAAATCAGATCATACATTCAGGTAAATTGGTTTTTCGATCCGATAGACCTTTCTTCTTTTTTTTTTTTATATATATATAAATCAACCAACCAACCAAAAAGAAGAAAGAGAAAAGACTAATGATTTGTTTAATGGTTTTTACCGCGGGCCATTCGATAATACTCTCTCTCTTTCTACCTGATTTAAATATTTTATTGAGAAAAACTAATGAGACATTAGACATCATTATCTAATAGTCGTATCAGGCTTTTTTCCATCTATTTTTATTATCATATCGATTTCAAAGGATAAATGAACCCATTTTTATAATTCATCAATTTTTTTTTTTTTTTTTTTGTTGATTCAACAAAACCAAACAAATGTTGTTTATACAAAAATATAACAGAGAATAATTGGCATTTAATTAATTAAGAGACGGAGCCGTTGGCCACCCATGTGGTCGTGGAGTTTTATTTTCAGCCTGGCGCTAAGAGATGAGGGACACATTAAAAATAAATCTTCAAGTAATGAAAGCGGATGCGACTAATTCCAATTTTTTTTTTTTTTTTTTAAGTTTAAAATCATTTTTTATTCATTAATGCTTCTTGTCTTTAATAAGATGAGCTATGTGAAGTCATCTTGAACATGATGTCAGGATAAGTAGGCTACTATCATCCTTCCTTATTGGCTCGAGACTGATTTCAAAGTCTATTATAACTAAAGCTCGGATTTTTATGCCGTAAAAACCCCTAAATATGCCGTATAATATGCAGCAAAATATTCAATATATATATGACAAAAATATCAAGTAAATGGCTTCCAAATAAAGGTAAATCATGATTTCTACTGATGTAAAACTATCATGTTTATTTTTGGAAGAAAATAGTGTAAAAACAACAAATGGTCTCGCAATAAAAACTAAATTTAATGTATTATAAAAAAAAAAACAGTAATATATAATAAGTCGAGTAAAATTAGTTAATTTAATTAACAAAATCGTTTTTTTTTACTAAATTTTTCAACAAAATAAATCAATTATAAAAAAAAACGTAATAACTTATTTCTTGAAAACTAACTTTTAATTTCTGTCATCTTCAGAAGAGGATTCCTCTTGAAACTATTGTCATTTAAAATATTATTTAAAACACTGTTTCAAGTAGAGTTTACGAAGGTCGAAAGTTAAAATCTATTTAATAATTATTTTCAACAAATTTTTTATGAATGTTACTGAGTGAGTTGTGTGTTGCATCTTTGTTTTCTCTATATTTACAGTAAATGGAGAATCTCATGTCCGATTTTCGGGGGTTTTTTTTATTTTGATTAGGAAAAAAATGAAAGAAAAACATTACAAAGTAGGTGAATATTATACTGTATATGAATAGATGAGTTATTAAAAAATTTAGTTTTCATTTGAAATTTCAATAAAGCAAAAATATAGGTCCACTTAAATATTTTTTCATCCATGTTTGATAATAAAAAATTTGAATGCTAATTTATAAATATTGCTCTTTGTATAAATATGGATTATGGAGGAGGGTGGAGAAAGAGGGCTCGGTTTAATATACAACCCCGAGGCCCGACAAGGTTCTCGGCGGCCCTGACGATAATATATGTGGTATTTGAAGAGGCCCTGGTATTGTATATACTACGAGTTAAGGAAATAGAGTCAATGTACGAGGATCATTTGGAAAGAAAAGAACGTTTTGTGCTAGCGAGTGAGTGCACATTGTTACTAGTGATGAGATTTGGATTTCGCACATCACTCCAGAAACAAAGCGCCAATTCACACCATTCAAATTCTCTAAAAAAAGCGAAAAAAACTAAATAAATTTTGAGCACCAAAAAAGTTATGACTGTGTAACTGTGTAAACAGAAAGCATAGAAAAATTTGTAAAACGTTATGACAAGTCTTTAAATTTAAACGGAGTCTATGTAGAAAAGTAACCTAAGTATCAAATAATATGTAAATAAAGTTTTACTTTTTTATATCAGTTATTAAAGTTTTTATACAAAAACGTTCTTTACTTTCCGAATGACCCTCGTAGATATTTATTCGGGTTCGATTTTTACAAGAATAATAAACTCTTTTATTTTTTAAATAGAAAACACTTAGTTGCTTAATGAATGGGCGATCCTAAATAAACGCATGCCACAACACGCTAGCTTGAGGTTTTTGCAGAATTCAAGTTAACTAGCTGCTAGTGTAGCTATTTTGAGAATGCATTCCATTCCAACATTTTATCTATTTCTTCCTTTCCCTTTGTATTTCCTTAAATCTTTAAATAGTCTCCTTATATTTATTTGCCAGTTGAATAATTTTGTGGTTCACTTCTTCCCTTCATTCTTCATCTGGCATGTATATCTTCCCTCGTTTGTCCTTTGACACCGCAACAACTGAGTAGAGATAGGGCGGAATAAAATAAAATAAAAATAATAATAAAAAAAGGGAGCAAGTGACTCCCCTTTGGAAGAGGCTCAGGAATAAACTAAAAAAAGCTTCTCTCTCTTTCTTCCTCGGCTAATTGACAAGACCACCCAGAGTGAAGACATTGAAATTTATTAGCGCAGTTAACTGTCACTTGGATTTGTCTCTTCTCGCTGCTTCTAAGACCTTCAAAAGCCTCTTCAATGGCCGACCGGATTAACTAATCGCCTTCAAATTGCTCCTTAAATAACGGGGGAGACGCCTTCAATAATAATAAATCATATATCTTTTAGTGGGGACTCCACCCTTCATCTACGGAAAAAAAATAAAAATATTTAAATTTTTTTTAAAGTCTTTTCAGGATTAAAGGCCATATAGAAGTTAAACGATACGTAATATATAAATTTCGATACAAATTATGCAGGTATATTTATTTATACCATTTGACTTCTAATTGATTTAAATAAATTTATCAGATTGCCTGGGGTCTGAACCCACTCCCCTTATTTCAGGACCGCGTCAGATTTTTTATGTCAAAATATATTTTAGTTTCAGTTAGTAGGTCTATATTAAAACCGAAAAGAAAATTTATAATCTACATAGAAAAAAATTATTTTATCTCCAATATAATCTATAGGGTACAAAAGTAAAGTGTTTCCGTTAAATCTATATTTTAATATTATTTTTGTGGGGGCTCGGGCTAGGGTGCGATATTTTTTCATTAAATAAAAATATTTATTTAATGTAAACGTCGGTTATAAGTAGCCAATATAATTTAGAAAAATTTCACTCATCGATAAACGGTTCCCCGAGCACAAGAGGCGAAAACTTTACCTTGCCTAACTAAAGCCTCCCCCCCCCCCCCCAATACTAGTCTTTTTGTTTGCTTCATCTCGCTGTCACCGTTAAGTGAGTCCTTTAAATATTTAAATTAAAAAAATCAGCTTAAATAAACTTTTAAAAACAAGTGACCTATATATCTATATGTGAATTTATATAATTTATATATAAATATAGAGGAAGAGATTAAAAAATGAAATATAGGCTATGTAATAAATAGCATTATACATTAGTTTGTATATAGGATAAAGAATTGGCCCTTAAAAGTTTAATGAACTCTGTCTGACATGTCAAGGGGCTGTCAATCTGTGTTTGGGGGTTTCAATTTCACTTTTAAACATGAATAAAAAACACCCACACACACACTTGAAAGAGGGTTTCAGGTTTGTTTTTCTCTACCATCGAAACCAAAACACTTAAATTTCTTCCACATCTATACTTGATACAAACTGAATTAGATTCCCTTTTATGATGAACGCTAGGGTCGGCTGTTTATTTGGATTCGAACTTGTAACTTGAATCCTAATTAAGTCTGCATTCAATTAGTCGAAATGTCTTTCTTAACTTGACACCATCGAATACACTTGTAAATAAACACTTGACAGCCATTTGCTTGTTTAACGATTGATTTTTTGATGTTAAAAAAAAAAACAAAACAGTTATCTGTGTATGTTTATTAAATTGTTTTTTTTTTTTTTTTTTTTTTTTTTTTTTTTTTGTTTTTATTGATTTTTTTTAAATTTGTCAAATATTTTTAGTTTGATGAAATTTTTTATATATTTTAATTTATTATAATTTTTATTGTGATTTTTTTTATAATATTTTTTTTTTTTTTTTATTTTTTATTATTTATATATCAGGAGTAGAATTAATTTGACTCCTCTCATTTGTTAAATCTACCGTTTTAATTCAGGATAAATCCTACCTCAGGATTAATAATTTTCTAAACCATGTTCTAATAATAAATTATCTGTGGGCATGTTTAGTTGAATTAATTGGGAGCCTATATATTCTAAGCTTGGATCTGGTACTTGAACTGTTATCCATTTTTTCAATCAAAATTTATATAAAAAATCTGGTGTGACTGGTCGCACAGCACATTTTTTTTTCCAATTTTCTCTTACCTTCGGTAGTTGAAAGTATATTGTTGGTCAATTACCGAATGTAAGAGAAAGTTGTTTTCTGTCCTTGGGTCACACCAGATTTTTTGTGTCAACATATATCTCCTATCTTTCCTTATCCAAATTTGAGAACAAAATGAGAATATACATTTTAAAGAGCATATAATAATTTAGTGATTTATGAATTGTAATCAAATTAATTTTAAGAAAATAAAAAAAACTAAAACAAGGGCTACATTAGTAAATGCTTTGAGTACTTTTTAGCCAATTTTATTGAAATTCCTCGAGAGGCTTGCGACTATGAATATTTTGTTTAAGTACAAAATTTGAATATCAAGAGATTTTTCATTCTTGAATTATTTAAATTAACTCACATTTTTTGGAATATTTCACTTGAAATTCATTAAATTTTTTGTAAAAAAAAAAACTAAAAACTAGAGTAAATCTATTAATTCTAAATATAAGTTAGTTGAAATTTTTCCTACAAGAGCAGAAGAGATATTTAAGTGATTTGAGATATATAATAGTACACATGTTTAATTATTAATTTAAAACTCAGAAAAAGTGAAGTCACTTATATTCTAATAGACTCGCTCACATTTAATGTGAAAAGTTTAGCCAGTCTGTCAGGATGGAGGGAAGGGGAGGGGTTCAATTCTATTGATTATATCCTATGTTATTCAAAAGGACAGAAATTGATGGCCCTTTCCTTCCCAAGGCAAGAACTTTGGTTGGTACGTACACATCTTCTTTGTCGCCTTCCTTGTCGTACGACATCTCTCTCAGCTTAATTGCCTATTCTATAGAATCAATCATGAAAGAGGGAGGGGAATTACATTGCCAATCTTTGTGTGTTTCTTTTGTTCTTAATAAAAATACCACGAAGCGTCTTAAACTGAAATCGCAAAAAACGGCCATATCTAAAATGTTATATTATTTTGTGTCTATTTCTACAAAATTAAAACTATATACTCAGATTCATAATATGAATCTGGGATATAGAAGAACATATTATGTTCTTCTATATCCTTCATTATTTTCTTATTTCATCAGGACTTAGTCGCCTTTATATACCTTTTCTGATTATAAAAATACCATTTATTCAGGTCTATTCTCTAAAAACAGACGTTAAAATTTAAAATAAACAAATGGGTGTTAAAAATAATGTAAAAACAATCAGCGTTAAAAAAATCCTATTCTCTAAACAAAGTTTTAACAGCGACGTTAACATGTTGCTTTTGTTTCAAAACTATCAAAACCATAACCTTACTTTTTAGGTTAAGGACGCCATGCTTATTTTAAACACGACGTTAAAATATTAAAGGCACCCCCTAGACATGGCATTAATTTTTAACACTATTTACTAAATGTTAACGCTTTGGCTTTAATGTTTTTGTTTACAGAATAACTATTTGATGCAAGGAAGTGATTTTGAATAGAATTTGATGGTTTTTAAATTACTTTTTAACACCTATTTGATTATTTTAAATTTTAACGTCTGTTTTTAGAGAATAGACCTGATTGTGTGTTATTTATTATCCTTTTTTTTATTATTTAAGGTCTTTTTCTGCATTTAGACCCCTACCCTATTTATTTAAATTAACCCTTGATACAAATGGCCAGCATCCTAACCACTACAGCAAGGCTCGGGGGCGTGTGCCTCCCTTAGCACAAGGGCACTGGACCCTCGACCAACCAACCACCTATGACTAGTCAAATCTGAATCGAGATATTCATTGAATACTTATCTCGAAAACTATTTAACTTTAATTTTAAAAAAATTATTATTTCACATTTTTGGATTCTTTTTTTTGGCGATTTCAGCCCACTTATACGACGTGTTTAAAATTCCTAGTCGTGATTATTATTATATAATTATTCAGAAAACTTTCTCTATAATATATTCATTTTACGTGTGTTTAAATTAAGGAGAAAGGCAACTCATTGGTTATTTTACACCCACTCATTTTCATTTCCCTCCTAATTGGCCATAAAATTATAATGAATATTGAATGAAATTTTTTTATAATAACAAAATTATTAGTTATTATTAATTATGCAAATTATTCATAATCATGCTATTATTATTATTTTTTTTAATCTAATAATTCTAAAAATACGAAATCAATTTTATTTCGTCAAAAATATAGCCTATTTTTTGAAAGCTGATCAAATGGACATTATTTTAAGGCCATTCAAAGTCGAAATTAAATCAATCAATTTATTAGCTCTTGGGCCCTAGCTCAGTGGTAAAATTTCTGCCACTTGTGCTAATGTAAGGCAGGGGGGGGGGGCCCCCCCCTGGTTCAAGGATTCGCATCCCGTCTCATGCGACAAAGATTTATTTCAATTGGATTGGCTACCAATCTAAATGGCCTTCGATGCCGAAAAAGACCTTAAATTAAAAAATTAATAAATCAATATATTATAGCCTATATCTCATCATGAAAATAAATAAAAAATCTGGTGTGACTGACGCACATCACACAACTGTGCTTGTCATACCAGATTTTTTGTGTCGACACATATTTAGTTTTCCACCGATATATATATATTTTATTAGGTTTTTTGACTACTTAGGCCATTAACCTTAAAACAAAATTATAAACATTTTTACAAATACAAAAAACAATATGATATTTCTAAGTACCAAAACTATACACGCCGTACTTTTCTAAAGAACGTATTTGCTGTGTAAAAAAAAGAGTTGGGTATATTAAAATATTTTATATTCATTACAATTTATTTATTTTGGTGGGGAAAGAAGAGATTAATCATCCGGCTGATGGATATTTACGCCATTTTTTTACTCTATGTAATTGAATTACAATTTTTAATTAAATTCCCTTCTCTAATGGCTTATTTTATAAAAATATGTAATAAGTAACAGCCTATTTTTCCTTTGAATTTTAAATATTTATTTATTTATTTGACCTATACTAAGTCGAAAATCTTCTTAAGTTTTTATCAAGATTACTCTCTTGCATTTATTTTAAGCTTTTAATGCTATTTCTCTCATAGTTTAACTAATTCTCTGGTTTTTACTAAATTGAAGAGACTCTCTTGGGGCAGCTTACAGAGAGAAAAAGAGAGACAGGGAATTCGACGGATTTCTCTCCTTTTTCCTAGAGGAGCAAAAAAATGGTTGCAATTGCGTATTGACTGATCCGTTTGGAAAGAAAACCAATGATCACATGAAAAAATTCCCCAGATTAAAAATTTTATTTATTTATTTAGGTATTTGCCCTCTATCTCTATATTTGGCTAGCTTAATTAACAAATACAAATTACCATGTGAAGTGAATCACAAAATTTTAAGTGAATAGTAGCCCTACTACTGCAATTTCAAAATTTTAATATTTGAATAAACCCAAAATTTGATATTGACTAGGAATTGTGATTTTCTATTTTCTAGAATATAGACTATTTATTTATAACATAAGCTTAATGCCTTTTAGAACGGCAAGCTTAATGTAATCTTCACGAACAAACCGTGACTTGTTAGTAGCAAACTAAGGAGGTTATGGTGTGGTGTGTTATTTCTCACTTCCACTCATCCTCTGCAACCAGCATCATTAAATAACAACGTTATTAAAAATATAATATTTTATTGGAATAATTCATGGAATAAAGGCTTTAAAATAATTCAATTTCAAACAAAAATAACAAATATAAATAATCGGATCAAAATTTACAAATTAGACTATTTAATATAAAAAAAAGTTAACATAAAAAAATGCTTTATTATTATTTGTAATTCCTATCGGGATCCCCGTTTATTTACCCGAGGTGCTTCCCTGGACGAAGACACACACACCTCAAACCCAACCGAACTCTGGCCGTAGCCATCTACCGGCACCCCGTGAATTACATTATTTCCTATCTCTAACTCCTCCTTTTGCGTTCGTTTCTAGCTATTGAACTAATCCTTATTTCTGGTTCCACCCGGTTCCTTTTATCCAACCTATTCTATGCTAGGGAGGATGTCCTAGTTTGAGGAGGGACTCCTTAAGTACCGGCATGTAGCCTACTCCTTTCGAAGAATGCATCACTGAGAGGGAATCTCTTCTTTACGTCCCTTCCACAGGACGGAATGTCATAGCAACTCTCTCTCTAGAGTTGCCTGAGGGCTATTGTGGTGAGATCCAATATTCCAATCCAGTGCCTGCTTAAGGATGTGTTTACATTAAATAAATATATTTATTTAAAGAAAAAATCCCTCAAAAGCCCAGGATTTGAACGCGGATTTTCTTTGTAGAAGCCGACACCCTAGCCCGCTACACCAGTGAGCCCTCATTAAAATACTGTATATATTTCTCCTTCTGAAGGAAAGTTTAACAACTTAGCTTGTTATTCAAAATACATTAAAAAATTTTTTTTTTATCTTTAATTTAATTCTACAAATGAATTGTAGAAATTAGAGAGAAAAATCATTAGAATTTCATATTAACTGAACATTTCAATAATAATAAATCTTGCAATAGCTGGAGAGAGAGAGAGAATGTGAGGTGGATAGTAAATTTACATGTTAATAAATAAATAATGGAATCGATGATTGGACAGACCAATGAAAATTATTCATAGAATAATTATTAGTTAAATTTCTTTTTTGTTTTTTAATTAAACCAATTAAATATTATATAGATTTATTATGAATATTCTTTATTAAAATTATTATCTAATTTCTCTCCAAAGAACTTCCTTACAATACAGGGAACGTACCCTTCAAACACAGTTTGTAAATTATTAATTTCCATAATTCATTATTTATCTATTTTATTAAGTTACAAATGAAAAAATGTAATATTAATCAAATAAACTAGAATTTGACACTCAAATAATTTCTCTCATACATAGATGAATAACGAACGCCATTTCACACCCACACTTTGTTGTCCAGTCATATATACGAATTTGCATGAATGGATTGGATTAGTAATTATATTGTTCGAGTTTTCTAACTTTCCAGTCTTCATTATACATAACATATGTACTATGTGATGCCGAACGACTCGTCCTATTGAATAGGAAGGACAACTGGACCCCTTTTTGCTGAGACAAGAGGAATTTGCAACTTTCTACTCACAGAGAGTTCGTTTTATTTGAATCAACTAATTATTTTATTTGACAAATAACATAATTTATCAATTAAATAATTATTATACTTATGTTATTATTAATAAGAAGATAAATATATTAAAATTATGAATTTGTACAATTGTTATTCAAAAGGTTCATTTATTTTCCCAAAAAATACATCATAGGCCTATATTGTAAATAGATAGCTATAAAATATAATTAAGAAATGTAGTAGAAATTGGGATGTTAAAGAATCACTACTTGAGAGAAGTCTGGGATAAAAACCCTCCTTGCAAATTATTAACCCTCTCCTAACTCAGGAAGGATCTGATAGAGAAATCAAAAACAAGTTAATAAAAAAAGTGAGAAAAATTGAAAAAAAAAAAAAAAAAAAAATACGAACAACAAAATGCAATCTTTTCTAAAATTATAATTTTCTCTTTGTTATTTGTAAATAAATACGCCTTCGAATCCCATCAAAGACAAGGGGTCGGCAACCTGTTTTAAGTAGAGAGCCATAATTTTAAAAAAAAATTCTCAAAAACCCCACACCCCCCTATAAAAAAATTTTTTACAAAATACTCCTTTTTTTTTATTTTCAAAAAAAAAAAAAACTATATTTTCAATATACAATAACACTACAAAAATTACAGTATGTTCAATACAAAGACAAAACAAAACATGTGTGTTTGAATGAAAAGGCGGAAGTCATATAATTAATTACATACTTTATTTTAATATAAATCTATTCAATTTCAAACCAATCACATTTAAAATTCATTTTGAAAAAATTTTTATTTTAATAAATAAAATTTTCATTTGTTTCAATAAAATTAAAATTTATAGGCCTATTTTGGACAGGCTGAAGGGCCACACAATTTGGACAAAAATGCCAAAAGCGGCTCGTGAGCTGCGGGTTGCCGACTCCTGTAAACCTACAAAAAATACAAATTATTTATGCTAAAAAACTCAATTGAACAAGTCAAATTTTTCCTTTTTATTTCGACATAATAGTGCTTGTAAACAATTTCTTTCATTAAAGACACGTTATAATAGAGTATCAATCTTCGTTAGAACTAGAAGAAAAGTCAGTTCACAAGAAGAACACTTTCGACCGACATCCCTTTTTCGTCCATGGAATCTTGTTTAATATTTCGTCGTAGTCGTCGGCCAATACGAAGAAAAATGATCCAGAGAATGTCCAGAGAGAATGAATTCTAAAAGAGACAGAGAGAAGTTGTTCTCTCTTCTACTTCACATTGAAATCCAAGAGACGTTGACATATTTTTTTTGCTTTTTTATAAATATCAATGCAATAACAATAAATGATAGAAGAGAGGGTAATGGGGAGAGAAAAAAACAAATTTCCAATTCCATACAAGTGGTTTATTAAATAAAGTATAAGAAGAAATGGAAAATAAATTTTGATCAATAATCCCCCAGCTCCATAACATTTGAGATTTTTACTTTATCTTACCTCTATATATGTTAATATATAAAGAGAAAAAGTATTGAATTCATGTCAAAAATTTTATATTTAAGTTGGACACCCCCCTGATCGTAAAAATAAGTTTTTAGAAAAAATCGGCCAAAGAGTACTAGTACTTTATGATGTACTTTTTCAGTTTTTTTTTTCGATTTTTTCAAAATTCGCTCCAACGATTTTTTTTTAAATTCATAAATCAATTATTTTTTAGATGCTCTTTAAAATGTATATTCTTATTTCGCCATTGAAATCTTCTGAAGACCACTTTACTCTTATACTTCATAGGAAAGATAAAAGAAATGGTTGCTATGGTAACAATATATAAATATTCTCCCATGTTTATAAATTTTACATCTTGAATTCAAATGTACTGTGATGTCGGAAACTAAATATATTAATTTTAAACTGGTAACCATTGGCTCTAGTTGAAACATTATGCTTTAATAGGAGAATTAAATTCAAGTATACAAGGTTTTTTTGTTTCAATTATAGTCTATATTTATTTAATATTAACACTTTACACGCATTTCAACACCATATGTGTCATCTTCGGAAGTGAATTATGTATGTTAAGTATGTAATTCACTTCCGAAGATGACTCATATGGTGTCGAAATGCGTATAAAGTGTTAATATTAAATAAATATATAATTGAAACAAAAAGCCTTGTGTACTTGAATTTAATTCTCCTATTAAAACTAAATATATCTCGACACAAAAAATCTGGTGTGACAAGCAAAAAACACAACTTACGATTACCGAAGGTAAGAGAAAGTTGTATGCTGTGAGACCAGTCCCACCAGATTTTTAAATATTTTATAAACATAGCACCTTTTGATGATTTTTTTCAGTGATCTTAGTATATTAATTCAACAAGAACATATATTTATTTATTTTTCTCAGAGGATTTTTATAACAATCTAAGGTACAGGAAGAGTAATTCACCCCCCCCCCCTCCCGTGGTTCTTAATTAGTATAAGTCAGCAGAATGATTGTTGCTTCTGACAAGTGATTTTTTGGATAAGTGAATGAATAAACAATTTACGAATGAGTTGGTGTTTTTATTGGCCAAATTGCGCTCCCTGCACTCGGACTAATTGTAAGATTTTTGAGGCGGACTAACAACCCTTTATCCTAAGTTGCCGTCCCAATCAATAAATATTAATATATTATTTAGAATATATCTCCAACCGATCTGACCTGAGAGTATAGCCTGAAGGGTCCAAATCTTGTTTTCCAGGTAATGTAAAGTTTCGTGGGTCAAAGCTATCATTATTTATTTGTAATACCGGTAAGAGTTAAATAGTGAATTGCTTGTCCTTTATCAAAATTTGTTTATATTCTTCAATCATCATCCCCCTAATTCTTGATGCATCTTCGAAACTATCAATCCCTAATCCCGTCCGCTCAAAAGTGTTTTTTTTTTTTGGCTTATACAATATACAGTATACGTATAGGGACCGAACCCGCCACTATGTTATACGTGGCTAATTTATTAATTACGTATATTCTTGTCAAATTCGGTCCAAATTTATTCGACCATCATCAGGCTAACGGGAGTTCCAAATCAACATATGAATAAATATATTAATGTACATTTACTTAGGACAACTCCATCCTTTATTAATTTAGAGACACTCTTTCCTGGCTGCCACCCCCTGTCATTGTTCAAATATATCAATCACAGCCACTTTCACACTCGAGAAATTATTTTATTTAAAAAATAGCTAACGATATCCCTACTCTGTTTATGGAAGAGAGAGCTGATCTAAAGGTATTTTTTATGATGTAAAATGAGGAGAAATATTTGTTATACTAATTCATCTTTAAATATAACCTCAACAACTCTTTGAGAATATTATAATAGTAATATTCTTATAAAAATTTTTTTCATTTCACATTCCATTTCTTAAATTCCTTTATAAATTTGAAAAAAATTCCGTAAGAAAGATATTTCAATTGTTTTTCTTTTTGTTCTTTATAAAGAATTAAATGAAGGCAGAGTCCCTCTCGAATAAAATAGAAAATTCTCTACTCTTCAAGAAGAGTATCATATTGAACCAACTCACTAACGAGAGCATGCGCAGTTGCTATTTTCTTCTGAAATTTAAAAAAATCTAAGTTGATATCATTTGTTCACAGCAGTCAAACATGATCTAATTGAAATCCCCCGAAATCATGAAGAATTGTAAATTAGTCTCGAGGATGCGAGTCCGTGGAGACTAAACCACTCAACAGATTGGGAAAAAATTCTAAACTTTTAAATAGAGAGCTAAATTGGTTCGACAATATTTACTAAGAGATGACGTTAAAGATGGTGCCTGCTCGAGCCAAACGGCAAGTTTGATTTGATCTCACGTCTATTGGACTAATTTTTTCGTTTTTTCTAACAATTTATCTTTTAATATTTTGTGCATATTAAAATAAAAATAACTGATCTTTTTTGAATTTTCCAGTTAAAAAAAAAATTAATTTTTGTAACTTTTTAATCAATCATAATTTTTTGTTTATATTTTTATTCATTAAAGAAATGTTAATTGAATAAAAATAATTTAGAGGCAGCTCTTTATTCTCCCTAAGAGGAGACAAAAAAAAAAAATATTTCTCTTCTTGAGAGAAAATTTATAATTACTTGAAAATTTCGGTTCAATTTTCTTTTTTTCTTCTTTATAAATAAAATTTTGACAAAATATAATCTACGTGGATTGATTAAATTCCTAGAACTCTCAGTATTCTTCAACAATGGAATAAGAGAGACAGCAGACAGCTCTAATATCACTTGCTTCTCGGATTTCAACATAAATTCATTTAAATGAAACAAATCTTGGCTTTAGTGAAATTTGAGTAGTCCTCTCGAACACAAGTCCCATGCTATACCAGAAACCGAATAAATACATTTGACCTCTCAATCGAATATAATTTCTTCTTGACGATATATAGAAAAGAAGATATTGAATTAATTTTGTCCGGATTTTTACAAATAAAATTCCAGATATAATTCCAACATTTATTAATTCAAATAGCCGAAAAAAGTAATGGTGTAGCGGGAGTTGACGGATCCACCAATTTGTACTCGGTGTTCCCTTACCCGAATTCCGTGCTGTGGTCTAGAGGTAAGGGCACACCGAGTACAAATTGGTGGATCCGTGGTTCAACTCCCGGCAGCACACCCTTACTTTTTTCGGCTATTTATATTAATAAATAATAATGGAATTACAATGTATATAAATTTCCTTCGCGGCTAACGCGATGTATAATAGCCTAATATCTTCTTTTTTTTTTTTTTCTTTAAAAAAACACTCACACTTTTTTTCTCATTCACACTCACATTTACACAGTCTTTTCGGCAACTTAGGCCATTTAAGACTTTACGATTACCATTAATTATTAATATATCTAATGGGGGTCCGAACCTGCGACGTTCGGTATAATAGGTAGGCACGCTACCAACTACACCAAGCCCGAGGAATATATAATATCTTAAATATTATATATATTTTTAAATTTATTCTATCTTTAAACTTCAGATGTGAATGAATAATTTCAATTCTGGCTAAATAAGCATAAAAAAAGGCTGATACAAATTAATGCCAACCAAAGTGTCAAAGCTTCCAATTTTAAATTATAAATACGAATTTTTTTTTTAATAATAACAATATAAAAAAAAATGCAAATTTATGTTTGGATTAATAAATAATAAAAATGAGAGTCAATATTTTTTAATTAAATAAATAGACAAATGAATAAATAAATAAATAAATAAAAAGAGAATTACAGTGAATATCCACTCTTAACAGCCCCTATAAATCCTAATTATAATAATTCGAATGGTTAAAAGGAACATGAATCAACGATTTCGCATTTGACGGTTGTTGCTTGGGCGAGTGAGAATTAATGGTTATTATCAAAATGTTAAATAATGAATATATAGGGTGGGTAATACGTGAGAGGTGGCTCATAATATAAGCAATTGACTAGAGGTCAACACAACAGAATTGATATATATTTGTCTAATTATTATTACAATCAACCTAAATTAACGCGTTTTTTTTAATTCATTTATTTTTGTATCTTAAATTACGTGTTTTGAATTTTAATCGATGTTCATATTATTTTAATATAACGATCATGGACCTAATCATTTTATCTATTTTCCATAATAAATTACATAAAAAAAAGGAGAGATAGATGGAATTTTATTTAAAGTTAAATTATATTATTATCCTATTAGTTTTTGTTGTTTGATTCATATTCCTTTTCACCGCTACAATTATTATAATTAGAATTTATAGCGCTGTTAAAAGGTAGAGATTCCCCTCTAATCAAGGTTCGCTATCTATTAATTATGGTGGGAATTATTAGTTGATATAATTCAATCTTGGAAACAGTTTTAGAATAAAAAACAAAAGTAAAATAATTTTAAAACAATAAATATTACATCCTTATTTTATTGAATTGGATTTTAGTATTTAATTCGGACTTTTTTTAAATTTATTTAAGGTCTTTTTTAGACTCCTTCGCCATTTTTCTAAATTAATTGACATCCATAGATAAATTATAATTGCTTGTCCAGGTTTTTATTTAATATTAGCGATATATTTGTTAGTACAGGGTGAGGCATAATAAACAGCGATTTTTAAAAGGCAGTTAACTAAAAATACTTCGTTAAAAAGAATTTTTATATTATAATCTCAAAATATATGAAAAAGTATTTTCTACACTAGTAAAACATCGATTATTTTTTGAAGATAACTACGACAAGATGGTGTCCGTTTAGACGCACACATTCTTCCAGCCGGACCGGACCTTGAAGTGACTCATCACATTGCTTTGCCAGTGGGATTTGAGCAACTTTCTGTAGGATCCGCTCTTTCAGGGCTTCAATTGTTCGAGGAGGGTTATGAAGAAAATACTTTTTTATGTATTTTAAGATTATGATATAAAAATATTTTTAACGAAGTGTTTTTACTTAACAACCTTTAAAAAATCGCTCTTTTTTATGCGTCACTCTGTATTTTGGATGATATGCCCCCCTGAGAAATTATCCAAATTATATAGACATTCGGTGTGCTAGCAACATTAGATCTCTAAAACGGAGGGCGGTCTCAAAGATTTAAGATTATATTTGGCAAAAGTACCAAAATTTTTTATCTTATTCATTTTAAAACAATAGATCAGGTGACAAAGGAGATGAATAATATTAAAAGATTAACATGGGGGGCTCGCTGGTGTAGAGGGTTAGGATGTCGGCTTCTACATAAGGATTAGTTCACTAACTAGAGATGAACGCAGTTAGAGATAGATGTTAGATAATGATATAACTTCACGGGGTGCCGGTAGATGGCTACGACCAGAGGCCGGTTGGGTTTTAGGTGTGTGTCTTCGTGCATGTAAGCACCTCGGGTAAATAAACGGGGATCCCGATAGGAATTTCAAAATAAATACACCTTCTTAAAATATAAAAGATTATCTAGGCAAAAATTTCAGCCTTTTTGTATGTTAGAAGGGGGTAAAATTCAATTTAAAACTTTACCTTGATTGCTAATCCTGAAAATGATTAGAGATCCGACCCTAGATCCAGAGAGCAAAAATAATTTCTATCCAAATCCTTAAATTCGCCCCTCTTTCAATTTGGATCCAAGTTCCCCTAAAAAGGATTTTGATCCAGATCCGAAAATCCCGAATCGGATATGATCTTCGGATTTAAATCCAAAGGATCGCGATCCTGCCCATCCCTGTTTCCAAAATGTTTTTCCAGTCTATTCTTTGTATCATATTTTATATTTTTCTAATTGCAGACCTTACGATGGTCCTCCCGCGTGAATCTGTGCACAGCGGGTAATCTGTTCAATAAATTTTCTCTAAAAAAAAAAAAATAATAAAATTCTTTATTTATTAATAAAATTTTGAACTTCCATACTGCAGAAAAATAATCTTTTAATGTTATTCGTTTCATTTCAGAGTTCAAGAGAATAAATCAAAAAAGATTTTTGAAATATTGATACAATATTTTTTGAAAATGTTTTTTGACTACCAATAAACTTTTCTTAAAAAAAAAAACTTTTCTTTTGATTTTAAATCAAAACTATTTCAAATAAAAAAACAATTTGTTGATAAATGCTATCAATCATCTGATGATATTTGCATACAATAACATGAACAATGTTTTATTATTATTTAACTTTATTTTCCTAAAAAGACATCCTGCTTTTTATTAGAGATAACGGAAAGTACTCTTCTTCTTCTTCTTCTTGAGAGAAAAAAAAACTTTTAGGCTAATGTTATTTGTTCAGTTACTTATAAAAAGTTAAAAAAAAAAAAAAAACTCGGCAACTTTTAAAACTTATATTGGTCTATTGTGCTTTAGAAAGAAGAAGACTTTAGTCAACCACGAGCGAGGCAGAAGTGGCAGCCCCTTCTCTTTCCCTCTCTTTTTTTAATCAAATAAGGGTTTTTATTATTTTCAGATTATATAATGTCTCTTTGGTGTGTAACAATAAATAAATGTCTTACAAATTTGAATAAGAAATGTTTAAAAATAAAATTAGAAATATCTGATGTACCTAACCGCACAACACACAACTCTTACCCTCGATAATTGTCTCTAATATCATTTTTAAACATTTATTATATTCACATTTGTTAGACATTTATTTATTGTACAAGGAAAAGAGATATTATATAATGTGCATTTATGAATTTAATAGAACAAATTTTGAGATAATCGAATTAAACTGTAATTGTATCTACTATCAGGAGTTAGCTGATTTTATTCAAAGGGAATGTGAACTTAGGTTTTAAGAATAAAATTTGAGTATCGAGAGTTATTTCCTTTTTGAGATAATTTGATGATCACACAGACAGATACCATTTTGCGTGATCCACTTTAATACCTCTGCTATATGATTTGCTTAAATTCTTCGCATGAGCGCCTGGAGCGTAGGCATCTTGGTCTTGAGACGCGTAGACTGACAGAGGGGGGCTATACTAGCCAAAAGCGACAGGATGAATAAAGCCTAATCATTCTCCCCCCCCTCCCGGGTTGTTTACTCCATTATTAAAATCCATTGCCTCTGCTTTGGTTTATAAATATACAATTGCGTCATTTCAACTTTTTGGAGTGAAGGGTGGACTTATATTTTTCTTGAATTTACAAAAAAATTTTTTTTTAATTGATCCTCCCTTCTAACTAATTTTTGTTTCTTCTACTTTGTCTAAAGGCCTACTGCTATACATACCAACTCATCCCAAGACGAAAGGGAAGAGAATAAAAATAATTTTCATATTGTAACGCTAAAATAATAAAAATATTATCCAATTATAGGTTTCTTTATCTCGTCAAAAGCCTTAAAAGGACAGTATATGTAAATTTATTTATTTTTTTTTATTTATTTTGGTGCGGGAACTTATAATGAACTTATAGTGAAGGAACCAAGCGCCATTATGATCGAAATTGAGATAAAACCGCCATCTTGTAGGGAAAAAGATTTGCCTCTTTATTTAGATCACAACATTAATACTCTGTGCACTTTTTTTGTATAAAACAAGAAAAAGTCAGATTAATAGACAGGGAGAGAGGATTTCTCATATCTTTCCTTTGAAGTACAAGAGCAAAGTGGTCTTAGAATAGATTTCAATAGCAAAATGAGAATATACATTTTAAAGAGCGAAAAAACTGAAAAAGTGCATCAGTAAAGTACTAGTACTCTTTGGCCGATTTTGTTCAAGAGCTTCATGTCACGTCCCAGGGTACTACCTAAATTAAATATAAAATTTCAACCTCCTCGCTCATTTCTTTCTTGAGATATTTTGTTCACAGACAAACACACACATACATACACACACAGCCAGACATACCATGTTGCGAAAACAACTTTTTTGGATTCAGTGGAGCTCAAAACGTGTATATCCATCAAAATCTCGACATCGAATTTTTGACATGAATCCAATACTTTCTCTATATATTAATATATAGGTCCTATAAAGGTAAAAGAAAGAAAAAGTCATTGCCATTGATTTTGTTTACAAGTGTGCAAATGAAAAATACCCCTTAACTCAGATTTAGATTAATGGCTCTTGGTTTCTTCCTCCATAACCTCGTCCATAAAACCTACCTATTCTAGGGGTAATTAGGACAACAAAGTTGGGAACCGCTACTTTAAAGTAAATGTGTTGTGAAAATATCAAAGTTTTTTTTTTTGTTTTTGATTTTTTAATAATTTTAAATTGTAATAAAAAAAAAACATTTGTTGTTAAAAATGAAAAGTTTGTGAAAAAAGATTATTTTTAAATGCGTGTCCTATAAAAGTCAAAATGAAAGGGGAGATGATGATAAAATATCAGCAAACAAGAGAACGAGGGAGATGCGGGTTTATGTTTAATCATCATTCCCAAATTTCTACTTTATATAGCGTAGCTAGTAGCCTAGTAGCTACTCTACGTATTCGTACATCCCTATGAAATAGCTTGGAGCCTTTGTATGTTCATTTCAAAATGGCGTCTATCTCTCTGTTTCCATGTGGGTTTATTCCTGTGTGCAGGTGTGGCAAGGCCTAGGCCACAAGACATGTGTTGCCACCTCTCCCTCTCTCTTGTTTCTATATATACACACACACACACACACACATATATATACACAGAGACACACGCTATCTCTCTCTCTCTCTCTCTCTCTCTCTCTGTATCCTCTAAGAGCACAGCTTCCCAGCTGCTGACTGACTGACACCTGCGATTCGTCTTTCAAGCTTGTCAGAGCAACTGAACCTAATTCCAATCCATTCTCTCACTCCTCTTTTGCAGATCCAATTAGTAACATCAAAACATATTATGATTAAGAAAAGAAAATTAGAAATTGATCAATAGGGTGGCCTTTTGGTTATACCTGTAAAAAATTTTTTTATAAATTCTTTTTTTTTCTGCTACTCAAAAGTTTTCTTTTACAAAAAAAATAAGATGTGCAAAGTTTGCAATCGATCCGAAAATTCTTTGCTGAGGCTCAAAACCCTTGAAGTTGGCCAAAAGTCGATTTTTCCTTTCTCTAATGCCGGGTTGCAAGAACGTATTTAACGATTCGTTAAACGCTTTTGGTGCTTTAAGCCTTCCGCTAAATAATTTTGGGTTGTAAGAACGTATTTAAAGGTTATTGGTTCGTAAAAGCTCTCTTTAAACTAAAAGTGAAATTCGGACCTTAAATCTATATAATTTCAACATACTCATTTAATTAATTTTATTCAAATGAAAGATAATAAAAATTAATAGAGTTTGGAACATTAATCTGTGTCCAATGAATAAATTATTAAAATTTATTTGACGAATATTGTTCAAATCAAAAAGTACCTTTTTTTTTTACCTTGGAAAAAAGTAAATTAATTCTAAAAAGAAAGTGGAATTTTATCCTTTATTCATAAGATTTTATCAGAAATATAATTTATTACCTATTATTATTATTAATGAAAAAGCAGCTGTGTAATTAAATGAGATGAGATTGGAGATCTAAATCATTTGCACTTACTTTTCTTCTTGATTGTGTTTCCTGAAATCGATCTCACACTTGACCTTCTTTCTAAGCGAATATAGGTCTCACTTCAGTTAGTTCAAGGGCCCGCTCGAAAGCTATTGGATCTTTAGTCCGAAAAATTGTAAAAGGGAGATTGTATATCAGTGGCGAAGTCAAGTACCAGGGTACATTAAAAAAAGAAACAACTTTCAATTACCCAAGGCAAGAGAAGTTATATGCGACAAGTCCTTTTTATCAAATTCTGAGGACTGATTCAATCCCAATTTTAATATCTCCTAGGACTATAAATTTGTTAAATTACATCCTTTTTCGATAAGTGGTTTGTGAGGCATTATAATTTTTTTTAATTTTTAATGTCATTTTGACATGAAACTTAAGAATATATATATAATATTAACTAGATAGAGCTTTGTTTGAAATAGTTGGAAATTTTTCAAACAACACCTAAAAGACAGTAAATTAGCGAGTTATTATATCGTTTAATATAAAGAAATTTGCGTTTTGATTGGGCAACTTGCGCCCCCGAAGCGGTGGATTACCTAGGTCTACGGTTCAATTTTTTTAATTTTTCATTACCGATGGTTTCCGGTGGACGTTCAACACCCTGGTTTCCCGGGACCAGCCATCCATGTTTCCACCCTGCTTGGTATTGCTTGATCGCACCGATCTTGGTTTCTGTATTTTTTTAATTAAGTATTACTAACAATTGTAAAAAATAAATCGATTTTGTAACTTAAAACTATCTAGCAATTTGACCTCACCATCGTTTTTTTTTTTTTTTTTCAAATAAAGTAGTCCTATTTAATGTGATGAAGATAGGGGCAGCCTGGTGGATATTATTGAAAAGGGTGAATAAATAAATCCAGAGCTAGTATTCAGGCATTTGCCTGAATACTAGCTCTGGATTTATTTATTCACTCTTTTCAATAGTCCTATTTATTTTAAAGAAGTAAATAGCTAATCTAACTGACCTGTGCTGACTCAATTTAAAGTCATTAAGCAAGCAAACCAGAGCCTGTGGTGATTTTGATTTAAACAATAATAATAAGGAGAACATGGCATCTGGCTCGAAGGACCATCCATCTTGGGGGAGCAGACTGGCTGTCCTCGCAGGTGGCAATGGGTTGCGGTTGCGCCCTGTGGTCCCCCTCCCTCCCCTCCCCCTCCATTCCCTTCAAACCCTGCATCAACTGCCCAGGGGGACTGGTTTTAATTAACCCTTAGGCCAAAGCCCTTTGCACATGTGCACAGCAAAAATACAGCGCGGTTACATTAAAAAACTAAAGATTATCTATTTTAAAAATTAAAAGGAGTAAGTCGAGGAGAAATGTACAGGTTATATTAGGAACCTTGTTGTCTTTCAGAGGCTTGTTCTCTTTCAAAGTTCGCTGAGAAGGGAATATGGCAAATAATTTTAATCTATCTTTTTTGAGAATAATCACTTGTGTGTAATAATCTGACTTTTTTGTTTAATGTATTTTCAGGCATCTAGGGCCATTTAGACCTATTTATTTGGATTCATTGGTATCCAATATGATTTTACTTAAAAGACAAATGAATGAATTCTTTTTAATATACGAAACACCTGAAGAAAGTAAATTTTATTGCCGATGTTTTAAAAAATTTTCTCATAAAAATCTTCTGAATTTCTTTTCATTTTATAATTACCTTCAATAATTTCTCATCATATTTACTTTTATTTTGGATTCACTACCAATCCATTAGAGACGGGGTCGAAATGCCCTTCGATGCCGAAACAGACCTTAATTACAAAAAAAAAAAAAAATACTTTGAATTATTTCTGATTCAAGGAGGAGTTTAGAAACAATATTTAGTAGGTTTTATCTAGCAAAATATAATATACCCAGGGTGGGGTATTATACAAGACGGTTTTGTGTAAGGAAATGTTTGTTTTGTTCTTTTTGTATGGTTCGAATCGAGATCAACTTTTTTTTATTTGCGGGAAAAGTCGGGGCTGTTTTTTTTTTTTTCTGTTGTTCGTCGTGTGGGTTCTCCCATCTAGAAAACCAGAACAGAAGATATAAATTTTTTTTTAAAAAATTTTTGTTTTTTTAACTGTAAATTTTGTTTTTGCCCCAGTTGAAAGATTGTTTTATTTGGTGTTTATTTTCTCCTCAAGTTAGATTTCGAAAATTTTAAAATTGGTTTTTGAATTTTTATTTTTATAATAAATTTTTTTAGTGTCATGAATAATTTTATTGTTTTCGATTTTCAAGGTATTCTCCAATATAAGTTTAGCTGCCCTTTCTAAACTAAATTTAGTTAGGTTCCAGATAGACCTGAGGGGATTTTTTTGGCGATGTCATTTTTTTTGATTCCCGCCCCTACCGCCCGTAATTTTTTACCATTTTGGAATTTTTAAACGCATAGGAGATTTAGTGAATAATGAAATTTAATTTTTATTTTTTACTATGTTATATGTAATATATATAGAGAGAAAGTATTGGATTATGTCAAAAATTCGATGTGAGATTTTGATGGATCTTACGTTTTGAGGTCCCCTGAATAAAAAGTGGTTTTGGAATGGTTGTGTGGGGGGGTGGTGTGTGTAATTTTAAGATGAAGGAATTGAGCTAGGAGGTTGAAATTTTATATTTAAGTTAAACAGGGGAAAATATTTTAATAAAATCAAAAGTATATACTTTACTGTGTCTTTTTAGTTTTTTTGATTTTTAAAATTTGTCAAGATTTTTTTAAAATTGAAAAATAATTATTTTTAGATTCTTTAAAATGTATATTCTCATTTTGCAATGAAATTTTGAAGAATTTACTCTTGTATTTCATAGGGAAGGATAGGAGAAATGGTTGCCATGGTAAAAAATATATTTTCCCATACTTATAAATTTTACATCTGAATTCATATGTTCCGTACTGTCGAACAAATATATGTGAAAAAATCTGGTGGACAAGACAAAAACTTTGATTACGAAGGTAAGGAAAGTTGTGTGTAAAGATTTTTAAATAAAATTTCATTTGATCCTGCCGAACCGTTTATTTAGACTTCTACTCTATCCGCCGTAATTTTTTCATGGCTCCAAAGCGCGGGGGGGGGTAACAGGCCTACCCAACCCGTACGTGCAGGGTTCTAGTTCAGAATTACCCCTCCAAAAAGTATTTTAAAATAAGGAAAAATTTGTTTGTAATTGGTATTTTCAATGTATTTGAAATAGTAATTGGTATTTTGTATCTCGTTACAAAACCCGTGAATAATTGCTATCTTGTATTTCGTTACAAAAATCTGATGTAATTGGTATTTTGTATTTCGTTACTCAAAATAGTAACTCCCATCCCTGAATATACCCCACTATGTTAAAGTTTCGGCCTTAGTCCAGACCATCCTCAGAGCAGTCAAAAAATTTTTTTTTAAATTATAGTACATTTATTTATATCAACTGGTATCCAATTAATTTAAATAAATATTGATAGGACAGCATCGGACACTTTCTTCTTGGCTTTAAATTTAAATTATCTCTCTAGTAGAAACAAAAAGGATTTAAAATTTAATCCTAAAAATAAATAATTAAATGTTAAGAGTTATTAAAAATTAAACATGACGTAAAGATTGTTTAATAACTCTCTCCCCTTTCTAAAAAATTGAAAATCTCTTTCTCTTTCTTTTAAGAGAGTTTTGGATCACTAATTTTTCCTATCTCTCTCTCTCTTCAAGTAATCCCTTTTGTTTTTATTCAAAATTCTTCTCCATTAGGTGGGAAATTAATTACCCCTCGTGTTGAATTAATATATATTCCAATTAGCGTCACATCATCGCAAGGCCTCCATTTGCTTCTAGCTGAATCAATTTAAAATCTTGACATGTCGACGTCAGAGAGGAGACGGGGTATGGTAATCGCAATGGAAATGATTAGGGGCGTGTGCAGGGGGTAAATTGTTTTCTCTACAGGGGGGTGATGAGTTTAGACCGCCACTGCCTTGACCCTTGACCCTTCTTCCCATCCTTCCTTTATGTGATACATGGCCTAGGCTCTCTGGACCCGGGCCAGGGCTGCCAACCTGAACGAATGGCTCAAAACGACGGCCCTAACACTTGTTAACGCCCGTGCTTCGGAGTCTAAGGTCGATTGATTTATATATGAAGATCCATTCATAAAACCCTTCGAAGCAGCATCAATCATGAACCAGACCCAACCCCCTGGAGGGCGCCGAAAAAAATCCGCCCCGACGAATGTTTAATCTGAGGGCGTAGATCTCTTCAAAAATCTATATTTAAGGGCCATTAAAAAAGAAAAAAAAATCAATATGATAACCCTGAAGTCAAAAATATTTTCAAACATTAATAAATAAAAATACTAATAGTTATATGCCAAGTTTTTTCTCAACATTCTTTCTTTTCGTATTTTATTTATTCATACGAGTATTATTATTCTAAAACATGAGATGTTGGTTATTTCGTTTCGTTTATGCTGCCTCCCATAGCCCCTTCGTGTGTCATAAGTAGGCCTATGTCTATATGCCCTCAAATGCCGAAGAAGGCTTTAAAGAAAAGTAAAATAAGGCATCACTGAAATAATACTTTGAAGTTATAATCAAAAATATACAAGGAAAATTTTATTTATTTACAGAATTTTTCCAAAGAGAATTTTTTAAAGGGAAAAATGAAATATCGCTCAAAGAAGAGGGCGAAAAAAAAAACGTATTTTATATAAAATAATTTAATTTATTTATATTCTGGATATTTTCGGTCTTTATAATAACATCCTCAGGTCTGTTATCAATTAGTTAATTTTATCGAATGTTTTGACCTACAATCGTTGATTTTTCTCTTCAAATAAGACAACAAAAATGCATTTCAACATCAAGAATAAAATCAAGTCCTCTTTGATAAATTGATAATTTAAATCTTTAATAAATAAGTAATAGTTTAATTATCTAATAATAAAGTGAATAAGATCTAGATATAGAATACTAGGAACGAGAGATACAGAGAGTGAGTGAAGAATTTTAATGAGAAGGAAGAGAATGGATAAAGTTTTAGTTAGGGCAGGAATAATAATACATATAATAAAACTTCGATTTAACGGACTAATTGGCAAAAGGGATGACCCTTAAATACAAATAAGATAATAGTCACGTGTAAGAGTTTTAACTAAATTTTACAAATTGTTAAATATTGTAGACATATTTTATGAGTTTTGGGATAACATTCGTTGTCGATTTAAGATTTTCTACAAATTGCAAAAAATAATGTGAGATTTATTACAGTTAAAATCTATAGACGTCTATGTCGATTTTCAATTTGAGGGACAAATTAACATAATCTCGGTATGTTTTGTTGGATATTAATTAAAAATTTTGTTTTTATAAAAATTTTCAACAGAGAAAAACTAAAATGAAGATTATTTTAGAAATTTGGAATTAATAAAAAAATTTGACATTTTTGTCTTTGTTTTATTTAAATTTTAAAAATTTATTAAAATGATATGGTATATGTTGATATTAAATGATATATTTTTTTAACACACTTTTCTCAATTACACTCACACTCACATTCACACAGTCTTTTCGGCAACTCAGGCCATATAAGATTTTGACGATATCCGTTATTGATTGATATACATATTGGGTTCCAGGCATTCTTATTTAAGCCATTTGGATGCCAAATGGCTTAAATAAAATCATCGGACTGCCTGGGCAAGCTAACCCCTACACCATGCCCGAAGGCAACATTTTTATTGCCGCACAGTGTATTTTTTTTTGCACAGTGTATTTACATTTGATTTGTCCACTAATAATACTAATGGGCTATTTTCTGAAAAGCTTTTATAATAGGCTTACTATATGACATGTTTGTTTGTACCTCTTAATAAGGTTAATGGAGATCAGGTGCATTTGTATCTAATAAAACAAATTTCCCCCAAAAAATAATTTTTCTGTATTTTTATTCTTCTTGGCCTTGCTTGAAATTCTCCGATCAGACCCACCGGTTAAATGTAAACCCTAATTTATAAAATTTTCTTCTAAATTAACGACAATCGTTTCTGCCTTGTAATTATGTTTCGCTTTGAAATCAAATTCGACAACACATTGAGAGAAAGAGAGAAATAATTGAGGGAAAGAGAGAAAAAAACATATCACACGATCAAATTAAACAAATTAAAAAATTAAAAAAAAAAAAAAAAAAAATTAAAAAAAAAAAAATCAACAGCTGGGGACATTTTGATTTATTGGAATACAAGTATAACGCATTAGTATGCATTAACCCTCTCTTTCCTATAGACTATTTTCACACACACTCTCTCACACAAACACTTATACATTACAAATCATAGAAAAAAAAAATGACAATTAGAAAATGAATTGCTATTTAAAAGTAGTTACGTAGACCAATTAAAGAAATCGAAATTGATGTTTTTACTTTTTCTTACCTATGTATATATGTAATACATATATAGAGAGAGAAAGTATTGGATTCATGACAAAAATTCAATGTCCATATTTTGATAGATTTTTTGAAATTACTCCCCTGGGACGTAACACGAAGCTTTTAAACAAAATTGGCCAAAGAGTAGGGGAGACCGGGGCAGGTTGGCCCACTAATTTTCTTTTCTTTTATACAATTTTTTTACTAGTACTTTACCGTTTTACATTTTCAGTTTTTTTCGATTTTCTAAAAATTCGCTCCAACGATTTTGATTAAAATTCATAAATTAATTATTTTTTAGATGGTCTTAAAATTGTATATTCTTAAAATAAATGTCTCCCCCCCAAAAAAAAAAAAAAAAAAAAAAATTTGAAATAAAATATCCTAAAATATGAACAAATTAATTTTTTTTCTAATAGACAATATGGCCCCCGAACGATATCTGGTCCCATGCCCCCCTGCCAAATTCCCTAGTTACGTTAGAACTCAATTCACAATATAATATATTTGTGTAAATAAAAAATATTATTAAAACTTTTTGTATAAATATATAAAATGGATTTATCGAATCTCTTTCGTCGTTAAGCAAACAGAACGACCTAATCTCACCAAGTACCATTAAATCACCCCTTCTATTTGCACTAAATGCATACCACAATTTAAATATAAGAATAGAAAAGAGTTCGCTGCCCCCAATGTTCCAAATAACCCCGGAATTGCTAAACTACAAATTTGACATATCATTAGAACCCCCCACAAATTTCAATTTCGAGTCCGTCATATACACTGACGGTTCTAGATCCTTAAATAATGTAGGAAGTGCCTTTTATGATTCGGTTCATAGTAACTTCGGGCTGTTTAAACTACCTCTATCTGTCTCCAGTTATACAGCAGAAATTGTTGCCATTAGGGAAGCTCTTCTATATAGCATAGCTCACACATTCAACTCATGCCTCATCATATCAGATTCACAAAGTGCTCTGACATCTATCACTAACTTCAGGATACAGAAATCAACACAGAAACTAGTGGCCAACATAAACGAACTATTAGCTCAAGCCTCCAGCAATGGAACTAACATCGCGCTGAGATGGATAAAAGGTCACAGTCAGTCGCAGGGAAATGCAATAGCAGACATGCTTGCAAAAAGGGCATCCCAACATGGAACAATATTAAATTTAGCAACACCATGGCAAGATATATTTTCTATCTTAAAAATTAACCTAAAACAAACTTGGAACCTGCAATGGAAACAAACCTCAAACTTTACAGGTTCAGTGCTGGCTCAAACCAAACCAAATATTGGTGTTCCATGGTTCACTTCTCTTCCATACTTGCCAAGATCTATAATAACTGCAGTTAACCGCATCAGAATAAACCATACAAGAGCTCCACTACATCTAGCAAGATTCAACATTATTCAATCTCCTATCTGCACCTGTGCAAACATACCAGCATCTCCTACCCATCTTATAATAGAATGTCCGAATTACAATAGCCAACGACTACAGCTCAAGATAATTCCACATTTCCGGGATCCAACATCATTCAACAGATTCCTAAAGAAACCAGACGCCGAATCACTCCTTCAACTAGACAGTTACATTAAAGCCTCAAAAATAGCCATATAAATAGCCCACTCATTCTTGATACATATTTATCTTTAGAATCATTTTTTTTTGTTTTTTTTTTATATATATCTATTTTGTTTATACCATATTTGTGACTATTATGTTCTTTTAGGATGTTCTTCTTAAATACTTTTCTTATATAATGTTCTTGATAGTTATTGTGTTTGTATAGTGTCATTTACTAACAATGTTCGTTTTTATATAATGTATTTTCTAGACTATCATTTTATAGGTACTGTTTTTTTTGTAAACTATATATTTTTGTAATAGGTTTTTATTGTACTTATACTGTTGTATTATTGTATTTAATTTTTTTTTTTCTTTTTGTTATACAAATTTTGTAAAAATATATGTTGTAACGACTTTTAGCCCAATGGCGGTAAGCCAAAGGGGCAGAATAAAAAAAAAAAAAAAAATATAAAATGGATTTCCAATTATTATTAATTAATTAATTCAAAATATTTTTTTAACCTACTTGTTTATCGAACCACACGGAGTTTATATCTAAATATACAATAAAGGGCGTATTTGCTGATGGCGTAGGGCCAAATCAAACATATCATAAACGTATGAGATAAGAATTAATTCAGCAAGAGAGAGAGAGAGATCCTTTTATTACCGAAACGTTGACATAAAATTATTGTTCTTATCTTAAGACCATTCTAAATACGTGAGTTTTTGATACAATGATTAATTGAAAGAGCTTGGAATTAAATGGATCAAGGAATGTGTCAAGGGCGCCTCTAATAGTTAATAAATCCTTTTTAAATAAAGAATCCTAATTATCTTGCCTGGTCACCTCGCAAAATCCCTTCGACCCGCACACACTCTCGAGTTTGGTCCAATTTCTAAAGATAACTTCTCCATAATGGATGAGAGCGACCGGGGCATTTCTTGCCCTCTCACTCTTTCTTTCTTTCCTTCTCTCTCTCCTAAGCAATATATATAACGCAATCGATTGGGCTGCCAGGTTCGGGTTCGATTCTCGATACCCTTATATACCCATCGACATATCGAAAACTAATAGGCTTATCGGAGGCCGAGCGACTTCTTTGTCCAAAGGGAGGGGGTGCCTGCTCAGGGCGATTTATAATAATTCGCGACGTCTATTAGCGATTTATCGTTTGGTTCTTACAGTTCTTTTTCGCTAAAATAGAGCGACAATAAAGTATCCAGTGAATTGAATCAAAACCAATGGAACTTAATTACAAGATCGTAAAATACTCATTTATTTATTTATTTTTTTCTTTTTTTTCGAAATCCTGTTAAAAGGATATTTTTTGGGATTTTATTTATGAGTAAAGGACAAATAAATAAAATTTTTTAAAAAGATTTAATATATTTAAAGCCTTGAGACTATATGGAAATTAAAAGCAATGTAAATATTTAATAACGAAAATAATTTTTCTCTCATGTGGTCTTAAAAATCAAGTTTCTTTTTTTTATTTTGTTTAAAGTCTGTTTCGGAACCTCAGGGCATTTAGATGCCGTCCCTATTTATTTTAATTGATTGCTAACCAATTCTATTGATTAAATAGATTTTTTCCCCAAGGACGGGGTACGAACCCTCGATCTAGACCCCAGATCCTAATGCTCTCCTCATAACCATAGGTCACGGGCTTTGTTCAATAATAAACAATAATTTTAAAAATTTGAACCATACAGGTTCAGAGAGAAGACATTAGCTTCTCGCCCCTGGGATCCCGGATTCGCTTCCCGTCTCAAGAGAAAAAAAAATATTTCTTATTAGCGCCAACCAAGTATGATGCTGTGTGCATGAACATTGTCAGAAAACAATGAATTGGCAATCAATGATTTGAATTAAACAGAGAAATGGTCTTAGATGTCGAAAAAGGTCTTAAAATAAATTTAAAAAAAAAAAAAAAAACCCATATAGAATCTTCACTTTTTCATGACATCCAACCTAAACTTATAAACAGTTTATTTTATTTTTTTAATCCCATTTAAAGGCATTTTCGGCACGAAGGCCATTTAGACCCCGTCCCTATTTATTTAAACTGATAGGTAGCCAAACAATTTAAATTAATTTTTGTGGCATGTGAAGGGATGCGAACCCAAGTTTTGAAAAAACAACATCTGGATAGGTAGCTCAGATAGTTGATATTTCTAAAGCCTAGCCACAACAGTCGAACAAACTATAATTAAAATTAAAAAAATTGTTAGTAGGCTATTAATTTTTTACATAACATGACAATCAATTCATCTTTATAAAAGAAACCAAGTGCTACTCTAAATTTCTACGACAAGCAGTCCTTTTGGTTTTCTGCATGCATCATAGTTACAAAAAAAAAAAATCTGGTGTGACTGGCGCACAGCAAACAACTTTCTCTTACCCTTCGGTAAGAGAAAGTTGTGCACTGTGCTGGTCACACCAGATTTTTTGTGTCGAGATATATTTAGTTTCCCATAGCACCTTAGTTTCAAACTTGCATTTTAAATGTTGATTGCTTGAAATAAACTATGGTTATTTTTCAAAATTTTAATCTCATATTTGGACATTTTATACACAATATAGAATCGTAAATAAATACAAAATTTCATAAGAATTGGAAAAAAAAATTTTAAATGCGTAAAAAGTTCCAAAGGGGACCCCCTTTTGAATCGAAATTAACATACAAATCCCTATAGGAAATTAACATTGGTCAAATGCGAAGATAAGGTAGAAAAATTTAAAACGCGTAGAAAGAGAGAAGATAGTTTTGTGAGAGAGAGAGATATGTTTTCTCCGAAAAAAAATGGGCGTTTAATTAATAATTGATTTTTAATTTAATAAAAAGAAAAAGATTTAAATTCGGTTACCATGGCAACCATTTATTTCTCCTATCTTTCCTATGAAGCACAAGAGTAAAGTGTGCTTCAAACAATTTTGAGGGCAAAACGAGAATATACATTTGAAAGAGCATCTAAAAAATAATTGATTTTTGAATTTTAATCAAAATCGTTAGAGCGAATTTTGAGAAAATCGAAAAAAACTGAAAAAGTACATCAGTAAAGTACTAGTACTTTTTGGCCGATTTTGATTAAAAGCTTATTTTGTCGGTCCCGGGTGGTGTTTAACTTAAATATAAAATTTCAGCCTCATAGCTCAATTCCTTCATGCTTAAAATTGAACACACCCACACACCCACACACACACACACACACACACACACACACACACACACACACACACACACACACACACACACACACACACACACACACACACACACACACACACACACACACACACACACACACACACACACACACACACACACACACACACACACACACACACACACACACACACACACACAGCACACACGACACACACACACACACACACACACACACACACACACACACACACACACACACACACACACACACACACACACACACACACACACACACACACACACACACACACACACACACACACACACACACACACACACACACACACACACACACACACACACACACACACACACACACAGACAGACAGACCATGTCGCGAAAACCACTTTTTTGGATTCAGGGGACCTCAAAACGTGAAGATCCATCAAAATCTCGACATCGAATTTTTGACATGAAACCAATACTTTCTCTCTATATATATATTACATATATACATAGGTAAGAGAAAGTAATATAACTAGACTCTGGGTTATGGAAAACCAACAAACAACAGAGCATCCTTTTTTGCCTTATTTCTCGGTATTAAATCGGTATTAGATGTCCAACTAACAAGCATATGTTAGCAAAGAGAAGGAAGATAAAATGCCAGCCTTATCTTGGAAAACTTGTGAACGCCATCCAAGTATTATGCTTGAGAGTAGTGAATCCATAAATACAAATCCTGAGTAGCTTAACATTATCCATTATTTATTTTTCTTAAAAGATTATTTATAAAAGAACTTAAGATAATTTAATACTAAAATGAACATTTCATTATTATAATTTAATTACAAATTTAGGTGTGAATTTTCAAACTTTTCATTTAACAATACACCTTTATCATTAGTAACATTAATTAACGTTAACTAATTAATGTTATGTTCAGCATTTATCAAAAAAAAAAAAAAAAATACAACAGAGATACAAGAAGAGAAAATCAAAATATTACATTATTTTATTTAAATTATCGCAAAATTTATCTTGTACAAAATAGATCCGAGGAGACTTGATAATATAAAATTATATACCGTAACTAAATAAGGGATTTTATTAAATTATAAACTTTCTGGTGAAATGTATGTTTTAACATTTAATTATTGAGTTATAATTTTGTTACGAGATGAAAAGTTTTGTGAGCCAGTATAGATTCGAATTACCTTTTACAAAAGAGGACTTGACACTCTCTCTCTCTCTCTTTGGTTAATGTAGTTAAAATATTTGTCATAATATGGGTATTCTATATTCTTTTTTTTTATGTATATATATAATACATATATACGAACGAATATTTGAACAAACTTTCGCTTTAGTTCTAATTAATTCTACCTGCCAGAACAAATCTATCCCAAAGGTCTGTATTCGAATCTCTCTCTTATCCTGACTGATATTAGACTCGTTAAGACAAGTAATATATCAAATGTCTAATTAGGAAAGCGAGGAGCTAACTTCAGAGAGAGAGAGAGAGAGAGAAGAAACGGAACACTTTGACTGTCAAAAATTCATCCCTAAGACAATTTGTTTCATTAAATGAAATTGTATTGATTGAGAGTTTGGCAAAATTGAGATGTGGCTATCATTAAATGAAGAGAGACCGAGAGAGAAAAGGACTTTTTTTTTATTAAAAAGTCGCCCCTCTTTTTAAAATAATAATTTAATTAATTTAGACTTCGACATGAGAATTAACATATCAATCTATTGAATTTACGAAACTTTTTTTTTACTTTCTCTTACCTATAGGCCTATATTTAATAGTAAGAAAGCATAGCGATCATGTCAAAAATTCGATGGGGAGATTTTGAAAGGTATAGTCTACACTAGGAACCGACCGAATATTCGGTTTCGGTTACGGTTTCGGCCAGTTTCGGCCAAAAATCATGGTTTCGGCCGTAGTTTCGGTTTCGGCCAAAAAGTGGCGAACCTTTCGGCCGGCCGAAACCAGAGTCTGAAAAAATGGGATGAGACTCGCATGCAAAAAAAAAAAAAAGGTCAAATAATTTGCACTTGAGGGAGAAAAAATTTAGTCTCCCTAAAAAAAGGTAAAATGATTTTCACGGGAGGGAAAAAAAAATTCAAAAAAAAAAAGGTAAAATGAAAAAAAAATTTTTATAGGAAATACAAGTTTCGGTTTCGGTTACGGTTTCGGCCGAAACTAAGGTTGAGGCCGAATATTCGGTTTCGGCTGAAAATCTTGTTTCGGCCGGACCCTAGTCTACACTTTTGAGACCTGGTTGAAATTTTATATTTGAGTTTGTGAAAATATTCTCTTGCAGAAAAAGTACTTGTACTTTATTGATGTACATTTTTACGTTGTTTTTCAATTTTCTCAAAATCCTTTTGCTGATTAAAATTCATAAATCAACTATTTTTTAGATGCTCTTTAAAAAGTATATCCGTAAAAATTTTCTTGAAAATTGTATGAAATACACGTTACTTATGTAAATCTATCTAAAGGTGGTCCCCTAAAAACTAGACTGCTTAACACCTGCCTGAAGCCATCGATACTTAGGCCAATTATTTCAAATATTAAGTTAAAAATATTGTAAATTTTTAAGGCCCTCTGGAGCCGAAAGAGTATAAATAAAATTAAAAAAATAGAAGCAAGCAGTTATGACCTCCTAAATCCAAATATGACCTCCGTTTTATCCCAAGACCTTCTGTTTTCATGGGGATGCCCCTTACTTATTTCCATCCCTTTTTGTTAATCTTAGGGCCATGAATTATATTTGGAGGGATGAAAAAGAATATTTTGGCCTTAACATTTCTTCAGAAGGTATAGAGAGGTGAAAAGTTCAAAAACATGAACTATTAAATGGTAAAATATTCCTTTTCATCCCTTCAAATTTAATTCATGGCCCTAAAATTAACGAAAAGGGGAATAAGTAGGGGGCTCCCCCCCGAAAAGGGTACGTGGTGGGGTAAAAAGGAGGTCATATTTGGGTTCAGGAGGTCATTTTACTTAAGAATCTGAGGAATTATCGAAAAAAAATTTCATTTTGCCGAGTAGTGTTATTTAAGGTAGAGCATTGTTGGAAAGATTTGGAGTTTGACTATTATTTATTTATTTATTTAAAAGGATTGTTGGCATTAGGTCACCAGCCATTTTTGCCACCGCTAAAGAGTTTGACTATAAATTAGCTATTTTCGATGATGAGAGGAGAATTTGCGAGATTATTTGTGTTTTAATTGGGCAAATTGGGCCCCCTGGACTCGAACTAGGTTTTCTCGCTTTCGTGGCAATCAAGAGGTTGAATGCAGTTTTTAAAATACAAATAACGGAATATATATCTGATTAAATTACGTCCATGTTAATTATAATATTCCTAATTTGAATAATTGAATTCTATTTTGTTAATTTAACCGTTAAAAACAGAGTAAATGAAATGAATCTTTTTTTTTTATAGTGTAGAGAGAAATTTATTAAATTCTCAATTGAGCAATATCCAGGGAAAATTATTATTCTTTTTATAGCTTGTCTACCTTTTTTTTTGAGAGAGCCCTTAAAAGGCCAGTTGAGGAAATTTTAATTCTCACCCATATAAAAGAGAAAGATTGTTCTTCATTGCTAAAATGGAAAGTCAACTTCTTGACTTGATTTCGCTTTTATTCGTCCAAAAGAGTATCCTATATTCTCCTTTTTTTTTAGTATTACATCCTTTTCCTCTTTTGTAGAAAGATAATCCGTAAAGGGTTTTCCTCTGGAGAAACGACCAAGCGAAAAGCTGATTTCTTAACATCTCAACGAGATTATAAATTAAACTTTATCCCTTCCCCTCTCCAGTTCGTCTTTATTTGTTCTTAGATATTTATATAAATGGCCCCTTTGTTTAGGGGATAAGCCTATTTTTTATTTATTCTCCCTTGCTCTTTCTCTCTTTGTTTATTTCCTTGTGTTTCGTGTCGTTTTATATAAAATAGGTTTAAATTATAAATTTGAGGCACTAACGTGAAAGGTGGAATTTTATTATAGGTGAAAATAAAATAAAACATACAAAAAAGAAGGCGTGTTAAAAATTTATTTATTTTTGTATTTTAATAATTTCTTTCAAGATTTCAATCTTCCATTAATTTCTTAAAAATAACTATCTTCATGACCGACTTCTCCAAAAACCTTTTTTTTTATTTCTTGGGCTACAGTGGTAGAGTTTTTGCCTCTTGTGGGGTCAGGGATTCGAATTCCGTCTCATGCGACAAAAATTTATTTCATTTGAATTGGCTACCAATCAATTGAATTAAATAGAGATGGCATAAAAGATAATACTTAAAAAAAAAAGTATTTATATAATAAAAAACGAGCAACCGGAGCTGGGACTGGCAGACCTGATCTTTACCTTCCTTCTATGTTATCAACAGGCGTCAGATCGTGCGACAGGCCGACCTGTTCTATCTAAGTATATCTTCCAGTCGCAAAAACACCAATTCCCCCAACTGGAAATAAGGTTAGGAAAGAAGATGATTGTGATTGTAAAAAAAAATGGGTGTGCACAAGATTTTTATAAAACCACATAGCAAGATCTATGAATAGTTAAGAGAAAGTAAAAATTGTATTGGGGTCCGGCTTTCTGAGGAAGATTGTTAATATAAAAAAAATTTATTTATTAATGATAAGATATTAAAGATAAGAGATCTGCATTTTAAGGATTTTTTTGGCAGCTAAGCAAGTAAGAAAAAAAGATATGATCTGTATTTTTATTTATTTAATCTACTCAATCTATTCAACTGCTATGGGTTTGAACTCTTGACCTGAACTATTATAATATTAAAACTACTTAAAAAAAAAAATAAATATTTGTATAGGAAAGTTAGAAAAACATTGAAATTTAATCGAATACATAAAACCTTAAAACATAAAGTATTATGAAAATAACAAAAATGGAGTTTTTTTCGGTCAAATTTATTTAATGAAAACACAAAGCGACGTTTAAAATCAATAAAAGTTTTTATGTTTCTCATAGCATAAGGTGCCAATAGCTTGAAGATAATTTAATAAAGAATTATTTTCAATCTTGGAGTAAACATTTGAATTGTTTCAGAGAACAAATTCGTTCTTTTTTTGGTTTGCTGGAAGATAGGCCACCAAATCGACCTACTCACTATCTTCATTTTTAAGTAACCCTCCCTCGCTATTTATTTCAATTGATTGATAGTTAATTATTGCTCAGGGGCCCACATCTTGTGGGTACGTGGATGGCAACCACGAGCTGCCCGAGCTGGGACAGGCAGTCCTTCAGTTCTTTGTACTATGTCTGTCTTTTCCTTCCTCTTTTGAACAGGCGTCAGACCGGCCGGTCTTATTTCTTCCGGTCGCAAAAACGCATGATAGGGTTGGAGGGAAAAAGAGGGCCCCCCCCCCCCCGCCTGGGGGAAAGGGGGGGGGGAAAAAAAAAAAAAAAAAGATAGAATTACTTAAATTGAAATATATTTTTGTACCACAGGAGACGAGCCTCTGACCCAGTGGTTCCCATCCGGTGTGCCGCGGCACCCAAGGGTGCCGCCAGAATGCCTAAGGGGTGCCGCGAGATATTTAGATAAACAAAAAAACAAAGAGGCGGAAAAAATAAAATTTTGTTAAAAAAAGGTCAAATAAATTTCGTTTTCCTAAAAAAAAAGTGGTAAAAAAAAAGGTAAAATGATTTTCACAGAAGGAAAAAAAATTTTTGGCAGGGTGGAAAAAATTTCGTTTTGCTAGGGGAAAAAAAAGGAAGGGTGTCCCTAGTGTATAATGTTATTCCCAACGCACCTTTGGGGTGCCGTGTACTTCAAAAGGTTGGGAAACACTGCTCTGACCTCTAACACAAGGAAAAATAAAAAAAAAAATGTTGGATTAAATTTTGCAAGTTTGTAAACCGAATTTGAATAAAGAGGTACAAAGAAAAAATTTGAGCAGCAGACAGAGAGGGTCTCTCTCGCTCTCCGGTTGACCGCGAATGTGACCACCGCCAATTATCCGCCTGTCTACGGCAGTATCGAGGCTGCGGCGCGCCCCTTTATGTGTGTAAATATACGATCGCCATAAAGTGTCGTTGATAAATTGCGTGCTGGGGTACAAACGTACACACACATATACACACATGCGCACAAACAAGCCAACCGACCGACCGACCACTTTGCGATGCTTTTTATTCAATTAAATTTGCGTCCTCTTTGAGGGTGTCTGTTGGCCACTAAGTGGCGAGCCAAGCACGGGGGGAGGCTCGATAGTTTATTGCAAATTGAACCCCTTTATCCCCTACCATTTGGGTCAAAGTCGACGACTTATACCTTTTTTTCTGTATCGATAATTGATTCCGTTTTCTCTTTCTAACAAAAAAAAGGAAAATGGAGAAGAAAATTGGAGAGTAATCATGGATTGGATGCAAAAGGAAATGACGTAAAGAAGCTAATTAGCGATACGATTACTACTTGATGCTTAAGAATTGTATAAAACTACTTTAATTAATCTCCACTTAGTTCCATTCAGATAGTAATTTCTAAAATCAAAAAATCTGGTGTGACTTTCTCTTACCTTAGGTAATCGAAAATTGTGTTCTGTGCTTGTCACACCTTTTTTTTGATATATTTAGTTTCCACCGATATACATATATTAAAATTCAAGATGTAATAAAATTTAGAAACATGGGAAAAATTTATATTTTGTTACCTTGGCAACCATTTCTCCTATCTTTCCTATGAAGTACAAGAGTAAAGTGGTCTTCAGAAGATTTCAATGGCAAAATGAGAATATACATTTAAAAGAGCATCTAAAAAATAATTGATTTTTGAATTTTTAAAAAAAATCGTTGAAGCGAATTTAGAGAAAACTGAAAAACTACATCAGTAAAGTACAAATGCACACATACCATGGGCGTACCCAGCAAGGGGCAGGGGGCAGATGCCCCCTCCCCCTAGATGCAAGAAAAAATCTGGTGTGACTCGCAGCACAAACTTCTCTTACCTTCGGTAATCGAAAGTTGTGTTCTGTGCTGTCACAGATTTTTTGTGTCGCATATATTTAGTTCCCGACAGTACGGAACATTTGAATTCAGATGTAAAATTTATAAGTATGGGAAAATATTTATATTTTGTTACCATGGCAACATTTCTCCTATCTTCCCTATGAAATACAAGAGTAAAGTGGTCTTCAGAAGATTTCAATTGCAAAATGAGAATATACATTTTAAAGAAAATCTAAAAATTAATTGATTTTTGAATTTTAAAAAAAATCGTTGGAGCAAATTTTGAGAAAATCGAAAAAAACTGAAAAAATACATCAGTAAAGTACTAGTACTCTTTGGGATTTTGATTAAAAGTTATTTTTCGGTCCGGGGGTGTTTAACTTAAATATAAAATTTCAACCTCGTACTCAATTCCTTCATCCTTAAAATTAACACACACCCACCCACCCACCCACCCACCCACCCACCCACACACCCACACACCCACAGACAGACCATGTCGGAAAACCACTTTTGGATTCAGGGGACCTCAAAACGTGAAGATCCATCAAAATCTCGACATCGAATTTTTGAATGAATCAATATTTTCTCTATATATATATTACATTTATACATAGGTAAGAGAAATAAAATTAAATGTTGATTTTGAGATTGTGGCTGTGATGTGATTACAATGGAGAATTGGAGGTATCAGCCAAATTGGGATTGTCCAGGTTAATAAAACTCCCAGGATAGGACGTTTCGGCCTGAATTTATTTAGCCATCTTCAGTTATCGGGAATTATACACTTGCACTATTCTATAATTCCCTATAACTGAAGATGACCAAATAAATTCAGGCCGAAACGTCTTATCCTGGGAGTTTTATTAACCTGGAAAATACCAATTTGGCTGATACCTCCAATTCTCCATTGTAAAAATTAAATGTTTATAAAGTGATGAAACTAAACAAAATGAGGTAGGGCGATAGGATTCGAGTGTTTTTATGCCTTTAATTCGAAGGCTTTTTCCCCTTTATATAAAAAAAAGCTATTTCAAGAAAGTGTTTTTTTCTAATTGAAATTTTAAGATAAAATATTGAGCTTTAAGGGCCCGGGCCCCCTGAGAAAAAAAATTTCAAGAAAATTATTTTTTCTAATTGAAATTTTAAGATTTGAGCTTAAAGGGCGGGCCCTTTAAGGGCCTCTGAGGGAAAAAATTTCAAATCACAATCTGGACGGCCATGATTTGCCCCCCCCCCCCGGACGACCATGATATGCCCACTCTAGATTTGATCCTGGGTACGCCCTTGACACATACACAGCATGGCACTGAGAGAAAGAATTGGAATTCTATGTGAATGAATATTCTCTAAGTTCATAAATGAACAAAATAAAATAAAATAAATGAAAAACCCTAAAAAAAAGAAATTAATTAAAAATGAATTGTTTGATTATTATAAAATCAGGAAAAAAAAAATTTCAATCTACTATAATATTTTTGATTACTAAATGGAAATTGGATTTGCAGCAATAGAAATTAAAAAGAAATTGAATATTAAATTCAAAAATTTCACTGGAATTAAAAAATAATATTATTTTACCATTATAGACTGTATTATGACAATTATTGAAATTTTCTTTTTTCAAAATAAAACTGCAGCAGCCAAAAAAGTATGGCAAAATAATACACATAATAAAGATTTTTTTGGTCACATCAAAAAATTTCTTAAAAGTCATTTAGTTAGGCATCCCTTGCCGAATCTTTCATGACACATGCACACTAATGCCTATCTTTACCTCCTCTCACACGCACGGCATTAGCGTGCGTGTGTCGTTTGGGATGCCTAACTCAAAGGCGTTAAGTAATTTTATGATTCATACCATTATATTGATATTTGCCCTGAACTTGTAGAAACAAGAAGAGATAGTAATTTAATGATGATGAAATATTTATTTATATATGAAGGGCTTAGTGGAAAATAGTCATAAGCCACAAAACATTAATTTCGAGATATTGACAAATTAAAGTTTGACTCAAATCTGTAAATCAGCCACTTAATTTAGAATAACTTTCTTTATAAAAATGAGCACTTGTAGTTTTATAAATAGTTTAAGCATTTATAATGAAGAAGAAAACGAAAATGAGGCTTATGATTTTCTTCACCGGAATTTTTTGTCTTAAAAAAATGAGGTTTAAAAAAAAAAAAAAATTGATTTTAGAGTTTATTAATTGCGATTGTTTTATACCTATATTCAATTAGAGTTTTTCTTTCTGCATAAATTGAGATCCAATTTTAGTCTGATCTGATTAGCCGTTCGGATTCTACAAGGGGTTCTAATAAGAATTTCCTGCCGCTCGCTCACACGCGGTAAAATGAAATAATAGGAATAAAATAAATGGTAGCTAATTTAGCTGAAGAACCATGCTTTCTAATCGTATATTCAGAATAATTATCCCTCTTAAGACACAAGCGTTATTCCTAGTTGATTTCAAATGATATTCTATCCATGTGTTATTGTTAAAATTAATAGTTCTATTAATTAATTATTCTATGGTTGTCAAATCAGAGTAAAAGATAGTCAGATAGCTGTAACTGGTGCTTGTTGGGTGCCAAGAATCATAACTATCAGTATCAGAAGAATCAGACTCTTCATTTTCAGCTTCCTTATTCGTAGAAGTGAACACGAAACAAATTTAATTCACCCCAGATTTCGACGCCATTTTGCTGTGGCTTATGACTATCTTACTTCTCAAATCATCTTTAGCAGGCCAAGTAAAGAACTTGCAATTATTATATGCCATCAACAATTATAAATTCAAGGAACTTCTTTGTGTGGTATTAAAGAGGAATATTTAAAGAATGCAATGGTATGAATATCTCAAAAATGACAAAATGTTGGCTTATAACTATCTTCCACTAAGCCTTTCATATACTCAGAAACCCACATCTTGTGGGTAGGTGGATAGCGACCATGAGCTACCCGAGCTTGGACTGGCAGTCCTTCTGGTTCTTTACATGTCTGTCCCTTTCTTATATAATTTCAACAGATATCAGTCCTTGCGACGGGCCAGCCTGTTCTATTTTTTCCGGTCAAAAAAACCCAACCTGTCGACCCCACACTGCGGGGATAAGGCTAGAAAAGAAGAATAATATTTATTTAATAAATCTTACTATTTTAAACAGTTTTTATTCTTATAATTTTTTTCAAAAACTAAATAGATTTTGAGATAATCTCGCATTTATTGAGTATAATAGAAGAAATGACTCGATTTTTTTTTATTCTTTTCTCTTTTCTCATCTGGAATTTCTGGAATTTTGAAGGTTAATTTTCTCCAATAGAAGACCAATAGCCATTCCTTAAAAAAAAAATGTTTCAAATTGAAGTTATTAAAAAAAAATACTCCAATAGAAAGAAAAGTTTTTAAAGCTCTTTTGACCTAGATTTTTGTAGATATATTAAAAAAATAAACTTTCCTTCTTTTTTTTATAATCATTTTCATACTTAATTTATTTTTAAGTTTATCTGAGTTAAAAAAAAAAAATCATTTCAAAAAGAAAAAAGATGAAGCACATCACTCAACTTTCTTTTATCTCAATTTAGTTTAAGTTTAGTAAAAGTAAATATTAAATAAATAATAAATATATTATATTTTCCGGAGAGCAGATGGACAATGGGGCCCAAGAGTAAAAAATCTGGAGTGACTGGTCGCACAGCACTCATCTTTCTCTTACCTTTGGAAATCGAAAGTTGTGTTCTGGGCTTGTCACACCAGATTTTTTGGGTCCAGATATTTTTAGGTAAAATTTATAAACAGGAAAATATGTATACTAAACTACTATAAATAAAAAATTCAAATCCTCTTAACTCTATAAATTTAATTATTTTCGTATTTTCACTAATATCTCGTTTAACGTTGAGACAAGTCCTCAAATGATAAACGGAATGTATAAAATCTAATAATAAAAAAAAAAACTAAAAAAAAATTCTTTTATTTAAAAACATCCAACAACAGAGAATTAACATAACGTTCGAGGCGATTATAATTAATCAGAAAGCTGAATTCTCGAAGGATGCAACCAACTCTAATAAATTCTTTAAATCCTTTTTAGGAATATATCGTCATTTTTATTTGGTGTGAGTGTGTGTCGTCATCAATTAATTTAATAAACTTCTCTGCTGTTAAAATGACTCTTTGGACATAGAATCACCCAGTGACGTCACAAGGAATTTTAATTCTTTTATTTATAAGAGGGATCTTATTATTTATTTATTTATGTTTGGTGATGTTGAAAGAATTAACAAATTGCTGTATAAATTACGAAAAAAGATTTAGCGATGTCATTTTTTTTTTAAATAAGTTGATGTTAGCATGTAAAGCGAATAAAGGAATTATTAATCCAAGAAATTGAATTGAAATTAGAATCGAAGAGGTGATATAAATAGAATGATTGAACAATATTCCAGAATTTTTGATTATTTTTTACTTTAAAATTTTTAACACGGGTATTTATTTTCTTTAAGATTTAAACTTTCGACGGTAGGTTCTCGTTGAAACATTTTGTAAATTAAATATACAAATTAAACACTAGGGTTGTTTGTTCCATAAGTTTTATTAATTAAAAATGTAACACTTGATACGGATTTCGACAATTCCTTGTCATCATCAGAAGTGATTACATTCTAATACATGAAAGTAGAAACATTATACCCTAGAAGAAGTGGTACAGACTGAAATATATCAAAGTAATAAGTTTAGATTACAAACTCAACGCTATAATTAAATCATTCACCTATTAAAAATTATAAGTAATAAAAAATAATAAATAAGAAACTGTATTATATTATTATATAATAAATATTATAGATAATTATTTACATCGTGTGTATAAGCCGCGAAGGAAATTTATATATAATAATTCCATGGGGTACCCAGCGAGGGAGGGGGCAGCGCCCCCTCCCTAGAAGTAAGAAAAAAATTAAATGCTTATAAAGTGATGAAATGAAACAAAATTAGGCAGGACGATAGCGACGGGGACTCGTTAGGACTCGAGGGTTTTTAAGCCTTTAATTCGAAGGCTTTTCCCCAATATATAAATATGAAAAAGCTATGTACAATCTGGACGGCCATGATCTGCCCCCCTCTCCCCCTGGATGACCATGATCTGCCCCCCTCTAGATTTGATCCTGGGTACGCGCCCTTGTATAATTCAATATTTATTAATTCAAATAACCGACGCTAGTGGTGCTTAGATGTTAAGTGGCTTTCTTATATTCTTGTACAATTATCACTTGAATATCCTTTTGTTTCTCAAGCTCTTTGAACTTTTTGGTTAATAATTGTACTACGTCTTCATATTTATTTTGTTTTTCTAGAGCACATTTCAAAATTGGTTCTATCATTTCTTCTTTAAAAAAATCTTTCAATGATAATATGTTAGGGAAATATGTTAATACTTCGTTGAATAGAGTATAATCATTCACCGTTGAACAACAGTTATAAAGAAATCTTACAAAAAATAAGTCAGGTTTACTGTTCCTAAGTAAGTCATATAAGTGATCCTTTGTATATTCCTCGTTCATAATAGACGCGCATTTTCGATAAAATATTTCATGATTTGATGGATTTTCAATGAAATCCGATTTCATTAAATAATCCTTTATAAAATCACGAATTTCGAAATAATTCTCATTCACAAAGATCTTGAGTAAAAGACATTTCAAAATTTCTTCTGATGTGAAATTATCTGAACTTATAATTAAATATCGAGCAACTAAGAATTCAGCATAAGTTCTATGAAGGAAATAATAATCCCCATCATCTCTAACGTACACGATTCCAAGTCTTAGAATATTTCCTGGTGGATCAAGTTGCTTTGATTTTAAAATGTCGTCTATTTTTAATATTTTGCTTAGATCATCTATATCTGAATCGTTTTCTGTTTCTCTAGATGAATTTTCTGTTTCTCTCGATGAATCTTCGCTTGATGATTTCTTGTACAAATTACCAGTAAATAATTCAATGACTGCATATCTTTCAAGAAATTTTAAAAAACTTTGTTTTTCCTGTTCACTCCACTCGTCGCTAATAATATTTGAAGTATCAATTTTTGCTTTCTCTTCAACATAAAGTAGGAATTGGTCTTCAAAAAAAGATTCATATAAATCATATTGATTGATTTTTTTGTGAAAATTCAATGCATCTTTTATACCCAAATTGCGTTTTTTGCAAAAATTTGCAATTAAATAAAGCATTAATGGAGTTGCTAATATATCCTCTGATGTAAAACTGCCATTCTATTTGAATCTCATCCAAATTTTCTATTTCAAAAAATTTTACCAAATACTTGAGTATATCAGGTGTATTAAAGTTTTCTAAATGAAAGGATTTTACTTTAAAAATTTCTTCCAATCTTTCTTGTAAATGAGGCCGAGTTGTAAGAAATAATTTTCTAATTTTATATTCATCTAAAATCACTTGAATGAGACGAATAACAACATCCTCATATTTCGGGCTAATTTCATCAAATGCATCGAAAAAGATCACAATGCGATTACTTCTTTTTTGAATCCAATGTCGAAACAAAATTGTTTCTAATTCTGTTTTGAACATACAGAGATCGATTAAATCTTCAAGAGGATCTTGACGTGGCTTTTGTAACATTTTCTGTAATTGTTTTGTATGTGCATTTAAATCAATATGTATCACCCATAATTCATTATCTTTTCGATGCAATTTTAATGCCAAATGCTTCATCTCTTGAGATTTTCCCATCCCTGCGTGATTTGAAATTAAAACAAGTTTTGGGTATGGAATTTCTAGAATATCGTTTTCTCTTATTATAGATTCATCATATGGGTATAAATATGTCTTTAAATGTGAATTTGAACCAAAGGTTTTTTTCAAAATTGCGTTATAAAACTCAACTTTCAATAAATGAATGTTTCGATTTTTATTTTTTTCCTCGTTTTGTAAGGAGAGAAATTTATCTTTAGCTTCAATTTTGTTATGAAAATAATATATTCTTCCTTCTTCTTTATTCATTTGTCTAATTTCTTTTAGTTTTTTCACCCAAAGGATAGAATCAACATAATCTTCTAAATAAAAAATAAACATATCTTCAGGATAATCATAAAATCTATGAAAGGGGAGATATTGATCAACTTTTCTCCATCTTATTTCTTCATGAAGATAATCTTTACAATTTTCAAAATGGTTTTGAGTTCCTCGAAAAATCCATTTATCATATAAATTGGATATTGAACCAAAAGTTCGCGCTAACCAAAGCGAGCCAAAATGACAGAATAAATGGATATTTTTATTTTTATTTTCTTCTTTTAAATTTGAAAATTTTTCTAAAGCATCATAATAATCCTCAAAAACATAAATCCTATTTCTGTCATATTGAATTGAATTGAAATAATGATTAAATGGAGGTCTATAGATAACAAAAATATTAGGAATATTGTCGTCTAAAATCATTTCTTTTTCGAAGCATAGAAAATCAGAGATAAAATCCCTTCGTATAAAAATCTTTTTACACTCTTCAATTCTATTTCCAATTTTGATTTCTTCAGGATTCTCGATTAACTTTAAAAACGTTTCTGAATCGATTTTAGTTTTAATTACTTCATCATTAAATAAAAATTCCATTGGAATCGGAGAAGCCAGAAATTGAAGTTTTTTCTCTAAAACCCTCTTTTGGGATGCTTCCGATAAATCTTCAAATGTTAATTTTTCATTTTTATTTTTATGAATCAACCAACGATCATTAAAATAAGGAATAATTTCATTTAACATTTCTTTAGAAATAATCAAAATAATTTTTCTTTCTTCTTCAAATAAATTTTCAATAAAAGAAACATTTTTACTGATATTTTCCAAGTGTATAATTAAAATGGAATTTTTATCAGCTAAGAATATAAGGTCTGATAAAGAATTTGAATTGATAAACAAATATTTGTATTCTATTGATTCATTGATAACGTCAAAAACTTTTAAACTCTCAATAAATGAGTATGAAGATGGTAAAATTAAAATATTCTTTTTATTATTTTCTAAAAACTCTTTAAGAATGGGCATTTTTTTCTTAAATTTGATTTGATAATTCGCAAGTTGGGAACAATAATCTTGACTAGATTTTGAAATGGAAAGAAAATTGATTTTTCTTTCAACAAGATCTAATGGATTGTTTTCATCAGTTAGCCATTTTGCATTTTGTGCTTTGAACCATTCTAAAACCATTCTGTGTAAATCACTCGCTGCTAAATTTGGATCCTGAAGTTTCAACTCTGAACCAATTTCTATTTTAATTTGTTCAAAAAGTTCATCTTCTTTTGGCTGTCCAACTGCAAAAATTAACCGATCAAAAAAATTCTTTAAATCTTGTTCAGAAATAGAATCTTCCTTTAATTTTGCAAATATTTTATTCCCTTCATTCATTTTGAGTTTAAAAGTTTTTCCTTTTGTCGTTAAAATTTTATCAAGAATATCAATTTTCGTCTCCTCTAATGATATTTTCAATTTTGTTAACGATTCTATATCAAAATCGATATTTGTAGAAATAATGAAAAATTTATTTGAACTTTGAGAGAATTCCTTGCAATTTTGAATTTGTAAATAAGATTTTAGATATTTCTTCAAATTAAAATCATCGTTTCCTATGCCTAATAAAGAATTTGCAAATATTTTTTTTTTATTTTCATTCTCACTAATTCTATGTTTTGCTTGTATACAGAACAAAGTTTTTTGCACATTTTCTTCATTATTTTCAAACTCAAAAACAACATCATCAAATTTATCTGCCTCGTCAATTTCTGTTGCTAATCTAAATTTAATTTTTTGTTTTATCCCTCTTATAATAAAAAAAATTAAAAGATTTAACTGATAGGTGAATCCATGCAAAACATTCTTTGCTCCTTTTGTAGAATTGTAATTTGCATTGTTTTCTACATCCATTCTAGAATGATAATTATTCCTTGCCAATTGGACGATTCTTCCTCAGAATAGATGTCTGTATCTTCTGAATTTTGCACAATCTCAATAGAGGATCTGAAATTAAATAAATTTTCTCTTTTTAGATTGGCTCAATTGTTTTCCCCTTATTTTAAATGTTAATTTGAGTCTTACCTTAAAGTACAGAATAGGCACCAATAAATAGAAATTCAGAATTCAGAATTGGTCATTATTTCGTAATCCAAAATTAATCTAAAAAAAAAAAAAAAAAAAAAAAAAAATATTAAATATAAAAATAAATTGTAGAGTTTGATGGCTGTAGATATTCAACTAGGAGAGGACGGGAGCCTTCCCGGAACACAGCAGCCAAGTAAAAAAAAAAAGGGAAAAGGAAAAAAGAAATATTTTGGTTGGGAGTAAGTGTTGAATTAAATGTTTGGAAAAAATATTCAATTAATATGGGAAAAAAATCAAAAATTGGAGAAATTAGAGAGTTATGTGTGTGATATGATATGGGTGGGGGGGGGGGTAGAGTGAAAAACGAAGAGAGGTGTATAAAATCATAAATTGGTGTATTCTCTGAATATATAATCTTAATTGATTGAAAAGAAATTCAAATTGGGAAATGTGGGGAGGGGGGGGGGTAATATATAAAGCTTATTATTTTACCTGGCTGCTGTGTCCCGGGAAGGTTCCCGTCCTCTCCTAATATAAAAATAAACCTTATTTTATAAAAATCCTCGAATATTGAAATTTCCTTTTAACTAATGTAAAAATCAAAAGAAAGAAAACTTACCCAGAATTATTTTTATTTATTCTTTGGTGTTTCTCTGCTCAAATAAAAGAGTGTAATGCTACTAATCTAAGAGAGGAGCTATCATTTATAGCACCTGATAATATTGAAATTAAATTAACCGTAATTTCTTTATCTACGTATTAAGCAAACGAAAGACACGAGATTAGCGATAATCTTCACAAACTGATAAGAGATTAGGCTGCCATAAATATAATATATCCGGAGATGATTTTCAGGCCAATTTATTTGGGTAAACTCCTTCCGCTATGCGTCAACGTCTCGGTTCATTTCTTCGATTGCCTTTCACTACATGTGTACTAGCTTGATTAAGGAGTCGTTTTGGCTCCGAAACGTTGACCCATAGCGGAAGGAGTTAATCCAATAAAATTGGCCTGAAAATCATCTCCGGATTCATCCTTCTCACTAATATCCACAAGGCTGGCTGCCCTCTATGTTCATCAATAATATATCTAATTTTATCTACGCATTAAGCAAACGAAAGAGACGAGATTAGCGATAATCTTCATTGATTGTGCTTGAACATCCGGGCTCTAGTCAGTGGCGTAGCGACCGAGGAGCGAGTGGAGCGGCGGCTCCAGGGCGGAGGGCAGGGTGGGGGCGCCGGGCACTTATAATAAATAATACTTTTATTTAATTTTTTGTCTATATTTTGATCCTTTTGTAGAACAAAAAATTATTTGGATCCTTTAATCAATTAATTTTTGCTCTGTTGTTTTTTGCAGGGCCGGAACCAGGAGATTTTTAGGGGGGGGTCAAAATTTAATTTGCCGCCCCCTCCTTAAAATTTTCCCTTGATCTCAAAAATTTTTCTGCGAAATTTTTTTTAAAAATTTTTGCCACCTGGTAACCAAACATATTTATTATTCTTGGGTTGCTTTGCCGCCCCCTGATATCTGTCGCGGGGCACGCTCACCCACTGCCCGCCCTAGATCCGGCCCTGGTTTTTTGATAGAAATCTATGCATTTTTTTATTTAAAATGACAAACGTTAGGATTCACGGCCATAGATAAATAAATATATTATCCCGTTTTATTCAAATTTAGTTTTAAAAGTAGACAAAATAAAATAAAAATATTGTTTTGATGACTAAATATGATTTTTTTTTCTTTTAATATTGGCCTAATAAATTAGAAAAGCATTGAATTATTTAGTAGATATTGTGGTTAAATTTTGGTATTTTAAACAGATTATATATGCTGAGCCTTCCAGGGCCGGATCTAGGGGGGGGGGCAGTGGGTGCATTGCCCCGGGCGGCAGATATCAGGGGGCGGCAATTAAAGAAGGATTTACTAAAAAAAGGTAAAATGATATGAATTTTGTATAGAAAATTTTAAGGAAGGGGCGGCAAATTAAATTTTGCCCCCCCTAAAAAATCTCCTGGTTCCGGCCCTGGAGCCTTCAGATGAAGATGAAGAAATCTGAGGAATTTTTTTATATGAAAATTTTTTTAATCATTTTAGTAATTTGAGATTTGCATTTTAGGTTTAATAAAAAATCTGAAATTATAATAATAATAAGCAAGGGATGAGGTGTTCGGGGGGGAGGGGGGGGCGCCAGCAGTTGAGTCGCTCCATGGCGCCAAAATCCTTGCTACGCCACTGGCTCTAGTTATAAGCCTATGTCTTAAAAATTTTTCAAAAATATTATTATATTCCTTTGTTCCAACGTTTGCACACTTCAAATCCCATCTCCGGTATCTGACTATCAATGGCCAATTAATTCACTTTGGCATGCCACCTTCAATTATTTTTTATCAAAAAACAAATTTCGTAATATTTTCATACCAAAAATTTTTGTATTTATTTATTTTATTTTTTTTGATATTTTTAGGTTTTTGAAGATATATTATTTTATAATAGGCCGACTTATTGTACTTTATTTGTGTTAGCAATAATGAATTAATAGGAATGAACTTGTTAATGCTTATACTATTATTTGGAAGTTATCCGAGTATTTGATCTGGTATTGTATTGTGTATTGAATATTTTAAGTTAATAATTTCTTGTAAAAATATTTACCATTTTTTTAGCCGAATGGTGTACTTGCCGTGGCCATTTAAAAAAACAATTCACCATTTTTTTTTTTTAGATTAACTGTAGTTTAAAGGCAGATAGATGACTGTAATTTGCTTAGGTTCTGGAAAAAGAAATTTTTTTAGAGTATTAATAATTTCAATTGGCTTAATGATATGCCTTTAAAATATTTGAATTTTAGAGTTGTAAGTATTTAATTTTGTTCATGTAAATTTATCGAATTATTGATTATCGAGATAAAATCTAATCAAAATTATAAAAACAAAAAATTGTGAATTTCATAACATATATTAATAATAATAATAGGGAATGTGATGATTAAATTAATAATAAATATAATGATACTTGATGAAGAGTCATTTATAAATTATAAAAAGAGAAAAGCCCCTCCCCCCAAAAAAAGTCCATTTCAAGAGAGAGCTTTAATTAATTAATAGAACGAGAGAGAGTGGCTGTTGTTTCCCGTTGATCCCTCTCCATATTTGCCAATGTCTATTATTATGAAAATCAGCGAGAGGGAAGCCCCAAGGATTATCATTTTATGTAGGATTTACGTTTGGATTTAGATAAAGGATTTAGAAAAGAGAAAAGAAAAAAAAACAACAACAATAACGAAATAAATAATAATATATAAATATATGAATCTCGTAAATTATACAGAGAAAAGAGAAAGTTTAGAAACAAGGGATATATTTTGAATATATATATATATATATATATATATTTTTTACTTTCTCTTGCCTATATATGTATGTAATATTGCGATTGTGTCAAAAATTCGATGTCGTTGATGTTGAAGGAAATACTCGTTTTGAGGGTACTGATTTCAAAAAAGTGAGTCCCTCAAAATGGTCTGTGTTCAAATCTATTTCGATACAAAAAAAATCTGGAAACAACTATAGAATGCAATTTTAAATTACTGAAATTAAGAGAAAGTGTTCTCTGCGACCAGTCACAGCAGGCAAAAAAAAAAAGTAAAATTACCCCTCCCCCGAAAAACTCCTTGGAGTAAAGTCTGCTTCAAACAATTTTGAAGTCAAAATGAGAATATACTTTTTAAAGAACATCTAACAATTAATTGATTTATGAATTTTAATCAAAATCCTGTTTTTGTATTCATATTTTTTGTTATAATGTTTTTGTACTTATATTGTTATGGCTGGAAAGCCAAAACAAAAAAAAAAAAAAAAATCAAAATCCTCAATTCAAATACTAGTGCTTTTTGACCGATTTTATTCAAAAGCTTTAGGTTACGTCCCAGGGGTGTATCTAACTTAAATATTAATTTTCAACCTCTTAGCTCTTTTCCTCTTGAGATATTTTGTTCACAGAAAGACTCAAAACGTGTATTTCCATCAAATTTCGGCATTGAATTTTTGGCATGATGATCCACTAATTTCGTTCTATATTTATATCAACATATTAGTTAAGAGCATATAAAACGTAACGTGATGTAGTATTTTAATTTATATTTTGTAGTTCAAAATTTATAATACCCATTTACTTATTTGTACCAAATATTGTTTAGACCAGTGATATTATTATTCTATTTAAGATATAATAAGACAAAGTCCCTGGGAATTGATAGGGGGAGGGAGCAATCAACCTAACTATATACAGAATCTACTTGTTGAAATGAAAAATTAATTCTTTCGTAGGTGCGCCGTGTATGGGAGAGAGGAAGGTGAGTTAACTCTGGTGAATTCGTGGTGATTAGGTTACTAAAATGGCGCACGTATATATATATATATATATATATGTATGTGTGTATGTGAGTGTGGCTGGGAGTAGGAGAGGCATAGCAGCAGCCATAGAGACTCTTGATTGTGTTTTAATAATGAAATACCAATCTGCTCGGACGGCCAGATTGGTTGGTGGCCTAGATGGGGGCGCCGACCCCCCTCTTCTTCATCCCCTTCCCCATTCTCTTTCCTTCACCACTTCATTTCGTCCGTCCTAAGAATCATCATTTTTATTAAAAAATATATTTTATGAAAAAGATAATTTACTTTGTTTTCCTCATTTATTTTTATTTTAATTTTTTTTTTAATAAAATGGTTTTAATTACTTAAAAAAAGAATTAAGAAAAATATTGATAGTTTATGATTGAGCATAATTAATCTATTCCCTGTTGACAGAGGATTGAACAACTCTGATTTGACGAAAACTAAATTTCTCTTAAAATATAGATAATAATTAATGAAATATTTTTAAATTTCAATTAAATGAAATTACTTTGCGGAACGAAAAATTAAATTATTTTTCTCCATTTGGTTTAATGAAAGTAGAAAGGTGAAATTATATTACGACTTGTATAAATAAAACGACTAAACATGTTTTTTTTTCCCTTGTATTTTAAATAAATGAATTTAAAATCTAATTATTATATAAGTTTTATTTATTTATTTATTTTTTTTTTGTAAGTGGAAAAACTTTTTACTTTTAAGCGGGATTTTTTTTATTATATGATAATAAAAAAATGGAGGTATTAACACATATACACACTGTGTATAAGCTTCTGGGGCGTAAAGATCTCGCCTCTTAAGCTAGAGGTTAGTCAAAGTTAGCTTACAGTTTCAAACTTTAAATTATTTCTAAATTGACTACCAATTATAAAAATGGAAAATTGGTCTAAATGGCCTCATATGGCTTAAAAACCTTAAAAAATGATTAATTTTAAAAATATACAATATATTTTATCCATCTTAGAAAAAATACTTATACTTCGATATTGTAACCAAAATTTTATCCTCTTTTTGTTTTTAAAGAATTTTTTCTTTTTTTATTAGTGAAAAAATTACAAATATAAAAATAAACTGAAATTTATAATAAGTAAAGTTTATATTATAAACCTCGGATGGGTGGTCCCAAAGACAACTCTGTGAAAGTTCTCCTGGTAGTTATGGGTAAAACCTAAATAGCCCTGGCAGCTGAAAAAGAAATCGGAATTTTATATACGTCCATGATATATTCACAAACTTCAGCACTGATGATGGTCATTGTTAAACGTCGTTAAGGATATAAGCATTTTGTTGATGTTAGTAGCCCTAGTTTTCGAAAATTAAATAATAATGAGTCCCTTGATCCGCCTTCGACGGGCTTTCCGTCTAGCCAGGGAGCTGCGCCCGCTGGAACCTCTTGCTCGCCTTAGGTAGATAAAAGGAAATAAAGGGGAGAAGGTGGACGTGCCTCGCCAAGACTTCGGCTAATCTCGCCTTCATCCGCTGTCGCTCGGGCGCTGGGAACGCATTTTTGTTAGGAACGCGTTTTTGTTACGTTACATTTTCTCCCGAGTCACCCTGCGTTAAAGAACTTCGTTCCAAAAAAACTTAAACAAATTTAAAAAAAAAAATGGTTTTAAATTTCTAATTTTTTAGTTGTTATTTTGTTTTTTATTTTTTTCTTTCTTTGACGTATAATTAATTATCTAGAAAAATCAAAATAAAGGCAAGTAGTTGCCTATTTGCTAAAAAAACACAACATATTTTTGGGCCTATGTGTTTTTAAAAGTCAGAGTAAATTTTTCAAGTGTTGCCTAATTTGTTCAAGATTAGTGCGAGGTAAATATCAATAATAATTCATTTCCTACCAGATTTTTTTTAAACGCTTTTTTTCTATAACTGTCAAAATCAGAGAACAGTTCTTGCTTGACAAATAGTCTATTTTGATTTTGTCGAAAAATTGACATGGTTTGTGTACAGGGTTAGCTTGTTGGAGGGGAATGGTGGCCCGTTTTTCTCTCTCTCCAACCAACACAAATCGCACGCTCCATTTGTTAAATAACGATGACGTTCGCTCGACTGTTAAGTGATGCTTTTTATATATATATCATACCGAAAATAAAGTTATATTTCCACCGATATATATATATATATATATTTTTTTTTTTTCGTTCGCTAATCAAAAATATCTCTCTCTCTCTCACAATTTCCAATAGGCGTTAGTGAAGCAATCATTTGCTCTGAGCCTTCAAAAACATTCACACTCGAATCCCTCTCTCTCCCTCTCTCGTGTTTTTTTTTTGACAGAAATATCGAAAGGTGTTAGTTTATTGTGCATTTTAATTTAAAACGGCTGCCCTTGTATTAATTTCAGGGGATTTATTTGTTTCATCTTTTGCATGTTTTACTCTCATGATCATTCGATATCTCAATTATTGTTTGTTTTTTTTTTTTTATATATATATATATATATATATATTAAACTAGTTGAATGATTAAATGATTTAAACCATTGATTAATTCATTAAAATAGATTGAGTCATATTGCTGGGCAATAAACATTACAAAAATCAAATCTAAATTATTTAAAAGGTGGTTCGATTCCCAGCGGCACCCCAATCTTTTTCGGCTGTTTGATTTAGTAAATATTAATTATATGAATTTTCTTCAAGGGCCATAACGTGATATATATTAAATTTATTACTTATAAATTATTCAAAAGATTTCAGAATCTTTATAAACAGTAGACTCTAGTTGTAAAATTACGAATATAGGAGGAATTAAAAAAATACTAGGTCATAAATTTCAAAGATTTATTAAAATTAACTCACAACAGGGGCGTATATAGAAATTTTTTTCGGGGGGGGGGGCCTGAACTCAAAAATTTTTCTGCGGAAAATTTTTTTTCACACGAAATTTTTTGCGGAACATTTTTTCTTTTGCAGAATCAAAGTTTTCCTGCGGAAAAATTTGTTGCGCTGATGTCTGTATATACATGTATATGTGTTTGGGAAATTTCGGGGGGGGGGGGGGCGGGCCCCCTCGGCCCCGCCCTTTAAATGCGCCCCTGACTCACAACAGTGTCGAAAAACGTATTAAGATAAGTGTTAATTTTTAAATAAATAAATAAATACAAATTTATTAGAAATGAAACTTTTTAAATATACAGTCACAATACCCAGATAGCACAGTACCATTCATAAACTATAAATTTTCTCTCTTTGATACAATATTTCTTGACATTAATCTTTTAAATTCTTGTAACATTTTTTAATTCTCTATAGAGACTTTATTAAAATCAGACAATCCACTATAAAATAGGCCTATAGTTTTAAAATTTTTTGTTGACTTACAAAAATCTATTTAAAAATTTTTCTCACTCCTCACTTTATAATAGCTCCTCTTATTTGTATATTTTAATTTTTGTTTGCCCTCGGGGCATGGCGTAGAGGTTAGCGTGCTAACCTCGTATACCAAACGTCGCGGGTTCGGTCCCCAGGCAGTCCGATGATTTTATTTAAGCCATTTGGATACCAAATGGCTTAAATAAGAATGCCTGGACCCACAATATATATATTAATTACAACGGTTATCGTCAAAAGTCTTATATGGCCTAAGTTGCCGAAAAGACTGTGTGAATGTGTGTGTGAATGTGAGTGTGAATGAGAAAAAAAGTGTGAATGTTTTAAAAAAAAAAAAAAAAAATTTTGTTTTAAATAATCAGGTGCCAAATTGTTTTTTATTTTAAAGATTTTTTAAGATAAGTGTTAATTTTTGAATAAATCAATGAAACATGATCTTATATTCTATTCCTCATTTATGATCCGAGACTTATTCTTTTTTTTTTATTTTTGAAATTATTATCTTAACTCCATCTTGAGAGAATTTGTCCGAGAACGCAAGTACCTAATATATATTTATTTATTTATTTTTTTTTTTTGCTTATACACAAACCGGCGAGATTAAATTATTTACATCCAGGTCACATCAGAACATGTATTTAAATTAAAATCTTCGAAAATTTTTTGGATTTCAGTTTTATTATTATTAAGTATTAATTTGAAAATTAAAATACGTGCCTCTCTAACTGGCCCCTATACATGCATTGTAAGACGTTTTCACGTCAAAAAACTAAGCTAAGTAACACCGAATAATATCTCCAAAATATTAAAATCATGCCCGAATAGATTTTTTTTTTTTTAATTTTGAGGGGTAATTATAAATTCATTCAAAGTTATCAGTGAGATTACTTAGTCAAAGAGTGAGCGAGTGGGAGAGAGAGAGAGCGAGAGAGAGAGAGAGACTTGGGGGATTTGTCAACCACAAGCAGATGCACCTGCTCCTTAAAATCCAACCCCCCCCCCCCCCTTCTTGTCTTTTCCCTTTAGAAATAATTGATACTCCAGAATTAATCTGGCGTGTGCATGCTGTCATTTCAATTATTCAGCTCTTTATACGCTTCACCTGAATGATGAATGTTTTATTTTTCAATTTTAATATTTGAAAATATTGACTTGAAATGTGACAGATCGAAAGGGGATGGGGGATGCTCTTGTGCTGGGAGCTGACCCGTCGTCCGAGGGCCTTGTCTTTATAATTAATTTCCTTTTAAATCATCTTCAAAAAGTTTTTATGTTATGAAAAGAGCTCAGAATGTTTTCTTTTTTAGGGCATTAAAAACATTTTGATTGTGATATTAGGTGTTTATCTAAGCGATAAATAGTGAGGGAGAGAGAAAACTTTGTGTGTGTCTGTGTCGAAGGCAATTTTGAAGTTGGCTAAAGTTAACAAGAGTTCAAAGATTAATCTGTTCTCAAGGTTAGAAGGAGAGTTTTACCCTTCTATTATTATTATTATTAAAAATCGAATAACAAAGGCAACTATATTCTACTAATTGCTTATATACATGTAGCGCATATAACGTTAGATCTATAATGGTTTATTATTTATTTACTCTTTATTACTTTCTCCTCTCTTTATATGTAATATATATAGAAAGTATTGTGATAGTGGCAAAGAATTTTTTTTTGAATCAAATATCTCAAGAAAAAAATGAGGTACTTAGTTGAAATTTGATATTTAAGTTAGCTACCCATCTAACAAGCTACATTAAACTTTTGAATAAAATCGGCCAAAGAGTACTAGTACTTTACTGATGTAGTTTTTCAGGTTTTTCTTTTCGATTTTCTCAGAATTGTAGATTTTGATTAAAATTAATAAATCAATTATTTTGTAAATGCTCTTTAAAATGTGTATTCTCATTTTGATTCATAAAAAAATAGGGATGTTTGCGACCGTAACAAATATTTTGATTATAAATTTTATCTCTTGGGATCTGATGTACTATCAAAATCAAAATATTTATTAGCACGAAAAATCTGCTGTGCGGGCAGTCACACCAGATTATTTTACTTTAAAAAATATTCTAAAACAATCACCTATTCAAAAGGGCCAAAGCGTTCCTAAATGAATTTCTTAAACTAATATATGATATTTTTGTCAATTGTGAATACCATAAGTTAAGCTGAATGTTTATGAACATTGTGGATAATATCAAAGTAAAATAGAAAACCAATACTTTCTCTCTCTATATATTAACATATATATTGGTAAGAGAAAGTAAAAATGCTCTTCTAATTATTCTACTATTTGTAATTATTTCAATTTAGTGGAATGAAGTAAATTTTATAACATGAGACATAAAATTTGCTTTCGACTAACCCTGCATGCAGATTAATTATTGGATTAGATTATATGACGTTTTATTTGATGTTCTGAAAGTATGGTGTCATTCTAGTTATAGTATTGTAGTATGGGAAGAAGGCCAATATTTTTTTTAAAGGACAATATGCTAGGTCGGTTTTTATCCTTTTGGATGAGATCTTGAATTCTAGAACTCTTCATCTATACCAAAAGTCAGAGCATAATAAAATACAATATTTTAATAATGTAATAAAAAATTTAAAACTTTAAAATTTTGGGATTACTTACGGAAGGCGAGCAAGAGGGTCCAGGGGACGCACCCCTCTGGTAATGGCACTTGTTTGATAAATAAAAAGCATTTGGAACAATTTTAATTTTTGTTTATTCTTTTCCTGGATATTAAAGTATGATAATAGTAGCCCAAATTTTACTGACAATTTAAATTAATTGTCCTAAGAATCTTTTTTGCTTTTAATTATGTAATTCAAACGCTAGATGTAATGTTATTATAAAAATTTTATTTTACGATCGTCTTTGCCCAACATCTAAAATAAAAATAAAAAATCTGGTGTGACTGTCGCACAGCACACAACTTTCTCTTACCTTCGGTAATCAAAAGTTGTGTTCTGTGCTTGTCACACCAGATTTTTTGTGTCGACAAAAATTTAGTTTCCGCCAATATATTAGAATTAAAGATGTCAAATTTATAAACATGGGAAAATATTTATATTTTGTTACCATGGCAACCATTTCTCCTATCTTCTCTATGAAGCACAAGAGTAAAGTGTGCTTCAAACAATTTTGAGAGCAAAACGAGAATATACATTTGAAAGAGCATCTAAAAAATAATTGATTTTTGAATTTTAATCAAAATCGTTAGAGCGAATTTTGAGAAAATCGAAAAAAACTGAAAAAGTACATCAGTAAAGTACTAGTACTCTTTGGCCGATTTTGATTAAAAGCTTATTTTTCCGGTCCCGGGGGTGTTTAACTTTAATATAAAATTTCAACCTCGTAGCTCAATTCCTTCATGCTTAAAATTGAACACACCCACCCACCCACACACCCACCCACCCACCCACCCACCCACAGACAGACCATGTCGCGAAAACCACTTTTTTGGATTCAGGGGACCTCAAAACGTATATATCCATCAAAATCTCGACATCGAATTTTTGACATGAAACCAATACTTTCTCTCTATATATATATTACATATATACATAGGTAAGAGAAAGTAAAAATTGACAATTATTTTAAATTTTTGTTATCCTTGACCCATAATAATACTCCATTGAGAATGAGTTCGTCTTATTGTTTGTAATAAAAAAAAAGATAGATCATTGCTACTAAAATTTTATCAGAAAAAAAACGAAATGACTCTATATTAATGGATTGTAAAAAAAAATCCCTACTTTGATAGAGAGAGGCTTAACTTTTTGAAATGAGAAACCAAAAGGGAGAGAAAAAAAATAGGGGAGAAGGGGGGAGGTGGTAAATAAAAAACTTTTTTTTTGAAATGATATTTTTTTTGAATCAGATTGCAAAGAGCATCAATCATTTAATAAAATCCATGAATGATTACTCTTTGTAATTAAGTTGGAATCAATATTGATTAAAAAAACACATATAAAAACTACCTTCAATAAATATTTGATCTTTGAAATACTTTGACACTTTTTAAGAGAGAGGGGGGAATGAAATTTAAAAATAAAAAAGTGAGAGAGTTATCTAGAAAATGTCGATCATTAAAAAAATCTTTCTTTTTCAAAGTGCCATTAAGTCATGTAAAGGTAATCAACTCGATATGACAAGTTTTATATTAACCCCCTCCCTCTCCTCTCTCTTAATTGACGATAATAAGAGGTCCGATTCGGTCATTAATTTTGTTTAGATTATATACTTAGAAAAGAGAGAGATAATTGGTGGGTTTATGGGTTGTGTCAACTTACATGCCGTTGTCATTTATACGAAAGAAGAATGGAGGGGCGACTCACCTGGAAAAAAAAGAAGAAAATCAATAAGCAACAACAAAATTTTTAAAACAATATATTAATAGCATGTGTTAGTTTTGATTAATATAATCCACTCAAATTTATTTGACCTCAAAACAGTCTCATTTCCTGTTAATTATGTGAGATTGAAAATAAATTTGTTAAAAATAGAGCATTAAAATTCAATTCGCTCAGGGGCCCACATCTTGTGGGTACGTGGTTGGCGACCACGGGCTGCCCGAGCTGAGACAGGCATTTTTTCTGTTCTTTGTATGTCTGTCTCTTCCTTGTATATTTTCAACAGGAGTTAGACCGTGCGACGGGCCTGCTTATTCTATCCTTCCTGGCATAATAGGGGAGAATGGTGGGAAAGATTAGATCCGCCGACCCCGCACCGCGGGAATAAGGAATATATCTCAAAAACTGAAAAACTCTCAAATTAAATATAGATGTGTGGATAGGAGTCAGTCAATTAGGCTGCTAGAATTTATTTTAATTATAAAGGATTTAAAAAAAAAAGGTTATTAGAAAGTGGAAATATTTTACATTTCTTATATTAAATATTTTAACTGTGTTATCATCTGACATCTGATCGTTTATATTTTCATTATCTTATATCAATACTAAATAAATATGTAGGCCTATAATGAAAAGATAAAATACACTAGAGATCGAGGAGAATAACTCTCTCACTTTCCTGGATTTGTCCATATGTCCAAGAAATCCAGGAAACTTGGAAGACACTAAAATCTTGAATTATGAAAAAATGTATAAAAAAGAAAAATGTAAACAAAAGTGTTGATATCGTATGTAACACGAATTCTAAATGTGTTAATTTCAAAAGTAGTTCAGCAATAATAATTTACAGCTCAATTTTACCGTCCCGTGCGGTCCGAATAACTCATCGTTTTAAGTAAACTTACGACCACCTATGACTACAAATTTCTTAATCCTAATCTGATGAATAGTTCCAGATATTAATCAAAAAAAAAAAGTTACACACACACATTTTAATTATTTTTCATTTCGGGGACCCTTTTGTCCTGAAATGTAAAGATATATAAAAAAAATTGGGGGAGGGGTTAGATTTTTAATAATACCTTCCCCATAGCCAATATTTATGACATTAAAATTAAATAGATCAATTTGCATTTAAATCTATTCAATTTTTTTTTGACGTCATAGATAGTACTTAATTAAAATGATTTGTGAATGACAGAGTAAGCTTATGCTAGTAAATAAAACCTCTGTGAAAAGAACAAGTGTTAAATGTTGCAACACTGCATTCTCAATTCATTTATCCAGTAGAGTAATGAAATATATTTATCCACCATCTAGCTGCTTGCTAGGGGTGACAAACAGGTCATATGACTTTCCCTGAATCATCCGATCTTCTAATTAAAGACGAGGGTGGAAGAAACCTTATAATTAATTTTCTAAGCAGAGTCTGAAATTTCTTTTTTTCTGGTTAACTCGTTACACTAAAGTCACTAACGAAAGTGAATGTTTTATTTTTATTTTATTAATTTTTTTTTTAATTAAATTATTATTAAGGTTTTCAAAAATCGGCTTCAAGAGAAAATTATGAAATTCAAAAACCGGGGTTTTTTTTTTCTAAAAAGGCCGGTATTTGTTTTTTAATAAGTCATAACTTGACACGTTTCATCTGTTACTTTTTGTGGACAGAAGATCTCTTGTAAAGAGAACATTTTGTTGATTAAGACGGGATGTGAACCCCTGACTCTATCATTGTGCTACAGGCAATCAAATAACTTGTAACTGTGTTATGCAGAGGCGGATCTACGCAATTAAAATTAATTTTTAAAAACTAAAATGTTTGAAAGATTTCTTAAAGAATACCGTGACGTTTTGGATAGATGGATTCGATTATTCAAATTTTTTAAATATTTTCTTCGGATATTCTAATAGCAAAAAAAAAAATATTTTTTATTTAAATTAATTTGGGTAGGAATTTCAAATAATAATAATAATTAGTTGCTTAAGGCAAGACGGAATCAAAGTTAGCGTTATTTTGAGACGCTTATGTAAGCACTTGAATATAAATAAAGTTCTAACAATAAGTTAAAAGTCTTTTCTAAATCAATCGTAAAGCATAGCAAATTTAGCATGAATTCCCGCTAGCATTCTATTCCTACACAATTTCCTTGCTATAATAATTTTATTAAGCAATTAATTTAAACTTCCTAAAGATTTTGTACAATAATTTGTATCATTCCGTAGGCCTGTTGATGATGGGATATTGACCATCGAAACAGTCGCAGCCCAAAATAAATAAACAAACAAATGAAAAATTGTTATTTCTTCGCCACTATCACTTTGAGCACAAGAGCAATAAAACTTTAAAGATTAATTTAGAAGAAAGATTAGGAACTCAGAAAATGTGTGTTTATTTAATTCAACTCTCATAACAACATAGCATTTATCACGATCGGGACTACAATAAATAATTGAGCGCAGTACATTACAAGAAATAATAATTGTATTGTTATTGCATGGATCTTGTTTTACTATTGTATTTTAATTGCTTTGTTTTTGTTTTATTATTATATTGTTATTACTTTCTACGATTGTATTGTTATTTTTATATTATTTATTGATAATTTATAATTTTATATGTATTGTGAGGCGGTGTGGCCTTATCCTGAATAAAAAAAATAATCCCAGCCAATAAAGGTTAAAAAATTATAATAATCTTGTAATTTTAATATTTAGTGGAAGTTTAGGTCCAGTTGGGGAGGGGGTAGGAGCTATGGAGCAACAATCCAAGGACACGATTCCATGACTATATTTTTCCCTAATAACTTGTAACGAAATAACGATAAAAAACAACAAAAGCAAATTAGCTGTGATAAATTTTAAAAAGTTAATAAAACCCCTCTCCGATTATTATGATGATCTTTTAACACAACACAAAAGTAGCTTCTTCGCACACACTTTCCTTTATCATTAAAACAAATGAATATTTTGTGTCTGTTTATTTAAGAAAATCTTAATAATTATTAAAATTTAAAGTCGTATAAAATCCGGACGTTTATTTAACGATAAAATCAAAACGATCTGAGAGGAGGAGAACTAAAATACTAAAATAGCTAATAAAAATGATGATATAGTACTAAAAACTTGAATTGTAATAATCCGAAAAATAACAGGTATTAACCTTTAACCCTCTCTAAAGTCCATTTAAGAGAGAAAGAGAGACCTATAATAATCTAAATGCAAAGGGTGCAAAATAGGAGATCTCTAATTTCCCTAAACTATGATATTTTGTGTGCAAATCGGACAAAGGGCGGCGATATTTATTTATATAATATAAGGTGTGTAAGACACTTGGTTATTCAGGGGGTGTTTCAGAGAAATCACTTTGCCGATACTGCGTGGGTGTGGGTGGGGATAAAAAGCGGGCAGGCAGTCGTGCCAACCTGGGTATTGAATTAAACATCAGCTTTAGGGGGTGGACGAAAACGAAATTTCTATATTAATCTGTCATTTCATGAAACATTAAGTTGAATACGTTTTTATTACGTGGGTGACGTCATCTGGTCTATGGATTACCTATCGTCATAAACAAGGTGAAGTGATTAGGGGTGGGGGTTGAATATTATACTCTTTCAAAATGTGTTATATGACATTAGTTTTCTGGCTTTCAATAGGACGTTTAGCACATAAATTAAACACTTCCATTGCACTTATGATGAGAAGAAAAAAATCTGGTGTGACTGGTAGCACAGCACTCAACTTTAAGGAATTGGAAGTTGTGTCCTGTCACACATTAAATTAAAAAAATCCTATTTAAGCTTCATACTACTTTACAAAACATGAATACTTAAATATTGTCAATTATACACGATCTTAGGTATTTTAATATTCATTGCAATTAAATACAATTTCTTTTTACTTTGATATGTACAAAAATATTATCTTTTACTTGTTGCTCGGAGGTCTCTCTATTTGCTCTGGTGAATGTCGGGTTGGCGACCGAAACGTCGGCAAATAAAAATTAAATTAAATATTTGTTTATTTAATCTCCTGGCTGCAAAGTCCCTGCGAATCCTAAAAAAAATTTATTTCATTTGAATTGATTATCAATTATTTGAAATAAATAGGGATGGAGTCTAAATGGCATTAGATACCGAAAAAGGGGTTAAAGAAATTAAAAAAAAAAAACATTTTTTGAAAATTAATGACAAGTAAAAAAAATATTTTTATTAAAATTATGAAATTTCAAAATACAAATACGTATTCACTCACTTTTCAAAATATAAGAGAAGCTATTTGTATTAGTTAATAAAAGTTGAATTGTATAGTAAATAAAATAAAATAAGAGAACCGAGAGAATAAAAGATGGATTATTAATAAATAATTACTGAAGTTAAATTAAATGATAGAACAAATTCTCCTTTGCTTTATTATTATCCTAATTCTTAATCCGTGACGTCACTGGTGCATAAGATTTTCTGGTTAATAACGAGGTCCCCTTTCATGTGGCTTTAATAAAAGGGAATAAAATATTGTACCGAAATTGAATCGGTAGGGTACAGTATAGTGGTGGGCAAAGTTGTTGGTGCATTCACGCATGTGTCACGCACCACGCGCGTGTGCGTGTGCGTGTACGCCTCGTTAGCCCTTAAGAGTTGGTAATGACCAGAGAGAGAGAGAAAGAGAGAGTAGAGGGTGGATGAATGGCTCACGGGGGCGGAAACTGCCACCACCACCGCCTGCACCTCTGCAGTTTAATTTTCTTAGGAAATTAAACACGTAAATTGGCTATCCGTTTTAAAAGAGAGACAGAGAGAGAGAGAGAGAGAGAGTTAGATGAAAGTAAGGAAAACATAGAGCGTCTACAATAAAATGTTTCGCGAATATTTTATTCGCTAACAAACTAGTGTCGACATAAAAACAACAATCTTTTTTTTTTTGTTTTATTTCGCTTTTGTTGTCGCCAAGAAACAAATCATTTCGACAACAACAACAACACGAGAGCAATTGAACTTGAAATTTTTGTTGGTAATCGGCCAGTCACTTTTTTTTATTTAATTTAGATTTAAGATTTACATTTGGTTGTTTTTTGTACAATAATTTATACAAAAGAAGAGGAAAAATAGACAAAGAAATAGGAAAATTTTCGGACGCATTGGGAAACTAGAAGAAAAGGAGTAAATAAAAAGTGAACGTTATATACCGGTATATTTAAATTACATTTTTTTTTTATTGTTGGGCTTCAAGGCCATGCAATTCTTAATTACAATATTTTATAATATAAATACATACTACAAAAACATACTATAAATACATTATACAAAAACATATCATAAAAACATACTAAAAGAACATAATAGAAAAACATAATACATTAACACTTTAGAAAAATAAATACTAAAAGAACACAATAGAAAAACATAATATAAGAATACATTAGAAAAACATAAAACTAAATTATTACATATTAATTAAATATTTAGATACCAAACAATTGAAATAGATAGGATAGGGAAAATGGCCTCAGATGCCGAAAAAGAAGCAAATTAAGTAAAAAAGCAAATAGGCGTATAAAAATATTTGTGTCCAAGTTGCAAGAATTTTAATTATTTTCAGAATAAATTCCTACACTGTTAAAAATTTTCAAGGGATATTCATAAACTTTTTATGAAATCTCTTACATAGTGTATCGATGTTAGAGGCTATAACAAATAGAATGACTGTCACATGTAACCAGGAAGAAATGATCGCCATAGGGTAAGAGAAAGTAAAAAGGGAAAAAATAAATAAGAAATGTGAGAATGGATGGGGGGGGGAGACTCAACTGGGATACCTTATAGTAAAAAGATTCTTATTGAATGTTGTGCTATCCCCCAGCCAAATTCTCTAGTTACGCCCATGACAATACTTTCTAACATATACGGCTAAGAGGAAATAAAAATAAATATCTGTTAAAAAAAAGGTTAGGCTACTATTAAAGTTTTTTTCTTTTTTTTTTCATGGAGTAAAGAAATCAGGGTCAGGGAAGCAATCGATTCGGCCGTCGGCCATCAAGGACAACTTATGGTCCTTTTTAATTTAATACTGTATGGTTATGCTTACAGACTAGCTCCCTTTTAGCCGGGACTCGAACCACCCCCTCTTAAAAGAGAGAGAGGAATGTATAAATTTTCTTGCAACCCATGGGAGAGTTTTTATAGCTAAGAGTGTGAGTGTAACCGTAATACATACACCCTCGCACTTTCTATTCTATTCACATCGTAGGACTTGATAGAATATGCCAGGCAGCGGTCAAATTTCATTTTCCGACCAAAATGCACCAATTATTATGGCTCATATCCGTGAGTTCAGGTCCCGTTAGAATTTCTATTTAAATATAATTCGCCCAGAGGCGTAAAGACCTGCATGCATTTGCACAAACTGCCAAACCAACTTTCGCTCACTCTCTCTGTCTCTCTTTATAGTCATGTAACCGATCAATTTTACATATGAAAAAAATTTTGTCGTTATTATTATTAATATATTTCACAGCAATTGAATTAAATGACTTAATTTTTTTTTCCAATCGCCACAGTGACTATAAAATCCACTCATGACAAAACTTTTACTTTATGAAATTTGATCAAGATAGGGAGTCGCCTTAAATTAGACTTGATTGATTTATATACCAATCTAAGGGAGAAAAGGAAATTTGACATTTTTTAATGTTAATTTCAACTTGAGGAGGCCATAGTTAAAAAATATAGAAGTGTCATATGAACTTGATATCTAAGCATTTATGGGAAATTAAAATTAAATTAATTAATAATTAAAATTTAACTTCAAAAAAAGTATTTTAATATTTTTTTAAAAATTTTTCATAGTCTTATTTTAATTTTTTATGTTTAAAAAAAATTTTCGTAATAAAAAAAAAAAAAAAAAAAAAAAAAAAAAAAAAAAAAAAAAAAAAATAATAATTTTTATTTTAATAAATATTAATTTTAATATTTATAGTATTTATATTAGTATTTATAATAGTATATTATAGTATATTTATATACAAGGCAACTGAAATTACTTAATTTGAATGGAAATGCTCTATCTATTTTCTTCTATCTCGGCCCTCTTCGTTTTATATTCCTTGTTCGGAATGCCGGCCATGACTCGTTTATTACACACATCTTGTTTTATTTAATTTGTTCTTAATTATAGTGAATTTAAGTGATTCATATTAAAAATCAACGCCCCACAGGTATGTAATTAATTCATTTAAAGAAAATATAAATATCACACGTTTGGGTTTTAATGTGGTCTGACATTTCTCCTTCAATGTAATTCAACTTTTTTTTTAAATAATCCTTCTATTTTCTATTTTACTTTATTAACTAGTAAATTGAGCTAATATTGATATTCTGTTAATATTTTTACATTAATCAAATAAATAAATAACACCCATGGTCGAGGTATAAATTTATAACCAATGATTTTTTTTTTTTCAACTCACACATTTCTTCTTATTTAAAAAAGATGTTCACATTAGAATTTATTACATTTCGTGATTAAATTTAATTTAAGAGTGTAATAACTTTCTAAATTTTGAAATATAAAAGTCAAATTTTCTTACACACTTGACAGAATATCAAATCCAACAAAACCCATCACTTTGTAAAATATTTATTTATTTAAGCACAATTTTATATATTAAATTCAATTTTTATTTTACCATTATATTTAAATAAGGGCCTAGAATAATATTCCTCAACGAAATGATCAAATTATAGACAAGTAATATCAAACCAAGTATATATATATATAATTTATATCAACTCCAAATGACTTTTTTATTGACAATTATATTTTGTTTTATTAAGAATTAAAAAGAAAAAACTTTGAGTTAGCTGAAATGCCAAGCAATTTTCTTTTTCTGCTTAAAAAAATGAATTAATTTCAATTATTTGCATAAATGTTGGATGCTCATTCATTCCTTGTTCAAAATTTGTGATTTTTTATTTTTACTCTTGAAAGCCTCTAGGCCTTAAATATTTAGTGCTGGGCTTGTTTTAATTACCATATTTCTTTAAAATTATTAAAGTCAATCTTAAAATAAATAAATAAATAAATATTTTGTTTTTAAAATGAACATCATATAATTAAAAGACATCTGATAAAAATGATTCAACATTGTGTCAAATCAAAACAAAGAAATTGCTTATTCGGATAGCAATCAAACAAAAAAAAATATATACCATGGTATATATATATATAAAGATAAATAATTTGTCAGGTGCATTCGAGTTTTTAATCAAACTTATCAAGGCCCTTAAACAACAAATTAATAGAATAAAATCTTTATAGGCCTATCAGATAAAAAACATCAATTGTTTTGAAATATTTTTTTTAAAAGTTGATTTGCAGCTGATTCATAGATATATATAATTGGGCTATATGATATCACCTATCCGAATAGTCCATTTATTGCCTATAATTTGATAAATTCGGGGATAATTATTTCTAGGCCTTTATTTACCGGTAAATATAATAATAAAGGCCCTAGGGGTATAAGAATGGTGAAAATGCCCTTGGAACATATTTCAATGATACTCAGGGGATTTGTAGGTACTAATAAAATAATAAGATGCTGAAAGTTTCAGATCGCTATCTCAAATGGTTTTTGAGAAAAACCAAAATATGTTAAAATCAGAAAAACATTTTTTTCTCAGGAACGGCTGAATCGATTGATTTGAATTTTTGATATGTTTTGGGGGCTGATGGTACCTTCTAGGGAAAAAATCAAGACCTATATCGGATCATGACATCCTTGAAAAAAATGGCGTTTTTTGTTTAATTTTAATTTTTAACCATGATACAATTTTGGCACAAAAATGAAACAATTTTTTTGAAATCCTCATTCAATTTCCTGTAAGTTCATAAGTTCATAAATTCATAAAAAAAGGTACGCCATAGTAGAAAAAAATAAAAACCATTTATTACTCAAATATTGACTTTATATGTTTTGTGCTTTAATCTTGTTTTTTATTGCTTAAGCTTACACATATATTTTCATTTTATTCAAAATAACCAGTTTATATTCATAACATCAAAATTTTTTGCCTAAATCAAAAGTTAAAATTTTTAAATGTCTATAATCATTAACTATAATGCTATAGGATAAAAACAGTTTTTGATTAATGAATAATAAAAATAAAAACTAATATCAAAAAGATAAATCTTTCAACAATAAAAAATGCAGAATCACGTTTAATCAGTCTTCGTCACTGTCTTCTTCAATCACAGGTGAAACGTTGTCTTTATCAAATAATTTACTCAATTCCGAATTTTTGTCAAATATCTTCCGTATGACAAATAATAAACAATGGCAGCAACATGAGAGCAACATCCAATTGTTCTAAGATCATTCGCAGACTCACAGCTATGTCTTCATACGCCTTTAGGTCCATTAGCATTTTTTTTATATTTAATAAAACATCTATACACTTTGTTATTAATATGGCGAGAGAGTACTTGAGCTTTAAGTATGTTAGTATGGTCTTTTACATATTGGATAGTAATTTCAGGGGCGTATATAGAAATTTTTTTTAGGGGGGGGGGCCTGAACTCAAAAATTTTTCTGCTAAAAATTTTTTTTTTAAGAAACTAAAGTTTTTTTTCACACGAAATTTTTTGCGGAACATTTTTTCTTTTGCGGAACCAAAGTTTTCCATCCTGAGAAAAAATTTGTTGCGCTGATGTCTGTATATCCCTATATATGTATATGTGTTTGGGAAATTTCGGGGGGGGGGCTCGGGCCCCCTCGCCCCCCCCCCCCCTTATATACGCCCCTGAGTAATTTATATAGTAGATTTATCTTTTTGATATTAGTTTTTATTTTTATTATTCATTAATCAAAAACTGTTTTTATCCTATAGCATTATAGTTAATGATTATAGACATTTAAAAATTTTAACTTTTGATTTAGGCAAAAAATTTTGATGTTATGAATATAAACTGGTTATTTTGAATAAAATGAAAATATATGTGTAAGCTTAAGCAATAAAAAACAAGATTAAAGCACAAAACATATAAAGTCAATATTTGAGTAATAAATGGTTTTTATTTTTTTCTACTATGGCGTACCTTTTTTTATGAATTTATGAACTTATGAACTTACAGGAAATTGAATGAGGATTTCAAAAAAATTGTTTCATTTTTGTGCCAAAATTGTATCATGGTTAAAAATTAAAATTAAACAAAAAACGCCATTTTTTTCAAGGATGTCATGATCCGATATAGGTCTTGATTTTTTCCCTAGAAGGTACCATCAGCCCCCAAAACATATCAAAAATTCAAATCAATCGATTCAGCCGTTCCTGAGAAAAAAATGTTTTTCTGATTTTAACATATTTTGGTTTTTCTCAAAAACCATTTGAGATAGCGATCTGAAACTTTCAGCATCTTATTATTTTATTAGTACCTACAAATCCCCTGAGTATCATTGAAATATGTTCCAAGGGCATTTTCACCATTCTTATACCCCTAGGGCCTTTGTTTTGAGGTCCCCTGAATCCATTTAGATAGATTTACTTTGCCTCTGAGGCTAATGCCTCTTGGAGCACGAAAATTTGGTACATTTTTATTTACAGATCATTTTTATTTACAGATCATTTAAGTAGTTTTTGGAATGATGTCTCTCTCGTGTGTGTGTGTGTGAGTGTCTGTGGTAATTTTTTTCGTCAACGAAAACTCAAAAACTATTTGTTCAATTGTTTTGAAATTTTGCACACATAAACTAGGGGTGGAGGTCAAGAACTGAAAAGCTTTTGGCAAATATATCAAACTTTATTAGGGGGATCTAGGGGGATTCAAATATTTTTTCTTACATAACCTATTTTTTTTTATATATATTCAGAAACCAGACTCCCTACCAAGTAAAATTATATATATTAAATACTAAACATCAGAGCATTAGGGGGCCTCTAGGAGGAGGGGGCATATTTTTTTTTTTGAATTAGTGGTGTGTGCAGTAGTGCGCTAGTCTCTAGTCCTGACCCTTTATTTTTATTTCTTTAATTTAAATAAAATTTAATAAAAATGCAAGTTTTGTATTTATAGACTAACTATAGTCTATAAATCAATAAAACCAGAGGCGACTGAGGCAGTTGGGGGCCTGGGAAGGCACTAGAAGAAGGGCCTTATATTGAATTTTTTTTTGGAGGGGGGTGTTCCATTCCTTAAATATCCCTCTCCTCCATACCTCAAAAATATTTTTAAAATACCGTATATCGCCGAAGGCGAGCAAAAGAGCTTGGCCGAGGCGGCGGAACCCCAGTCTTTACTTTACTGATCATTTACTGACTCCCGCCTATCACCTGATATTCTTTTTTCCTATTATTCGGAGCCACGGCAGATATATCGTCACATCCTTCGTCCACCAAACCACGTCACGCCATTATGACAATCATTTTACCATCCATTTCTCTCTTTCACAATATATTAGTCTCTCCATTCAAAATTCCACGTTTTCAAAATTATCCACTCTCATACTACAAGTACAAATTACATTTCGTTCTAACTTCAAGAAAGAAGTATTTCTATATTATATAATTTTTATACACAACCTATTTGTGAGATTTAACAAATTTTTTGGAGAAATTTAAATTTTCCATAGGATATTACTATTATAATTTTTGTTATGCTTTATAAAAATTTGGTGTGACTGGCGCACAGCACACAACTTTCTCTTACCTTCGGTAATCGAAAGTTGTGTTCTGTGCTTGTCACACCAGATTTTTTGTGTCGACATATATTTAGTTCCCGACAGTACGGAACATTTGAATTCAGATGTAAAATTTTTAAGTGTGGGAAAATATTTATATTTTGTTACCATGGCAACCATTTTTCCTATCTTCCCTATGAAATACAAGAGTAAAGTGGTCTTCAGAAGATTTCAATTGCAAAATGAGAATATACATTTTAAAGAGCATCTAAAAAATAATTGATTTTTGAATTAAAAAAAAATCGTTGGAGCAAATTTTGAGAAAATTGAAATAAACTGAAAAAGTACATCAGTAAAGTACTAGTACTCTTTGGTCGATTTTGATTAAAAGCTTATTTTTCCGGTCCCGGGAGATGTTTAACTTAAATATAAAATTTCAACCTCGTAGCTCAATTCCTTCATGCTTAAAATTGAACACACACACACACACACACACACACACACACACACACACACAGACACAGACAGACCATGTCGCGAAAACCAGTTTTTGGATTCAGGGGACCTCAAAACGTGAAGATCCATCAAAATCTCGACATCGAATTTTTGACATGAATCCAATACTTTCTCTCTATATATATATTACATATATACATAGGTAAGAGAAAGTAAAAATTAAAGCCGCTTAAAATTGATTAAATCTCGCAAATGAAAAATAATAAAAATTATTATATAAATTTTTTTCTTTATTTACTTATTTATTTATTTATTTTTTTTCTTTCTTAAAGAGGTCTGAGATATGAGAGTCTGGTCAAGAGAAACACATAGAGAGACACCCCGGTATTTTAGGCCCATATACATAAAATTAAGAGATTTGCATTATTTATTGCCTGATACGAGTTGATTGAAAAATTGCGGCACTTAATTAAGAAAGGGCGGGCCCGAGCCACCTCGAGGGGGGGTCCAGGGGGGGGGGGCGAAGCGAAGGTGGGGTAAGTGGCTAGTCATATATTTCATTAGACGCCTTATACTACCTATTAGCCGGGGGGGGGGGGAGAAATAATCCTAACCCCCCCCATCAAAAATTTCTGGCTACGCCTATGACAGTGGCAATAGCTGTTTTAAATTCGCGAGAGGTGAATTAAGATAAGGGGGTGGGTAGGTGGAGGCCCCCCCTCTAGAAAAGAACATATTCTTAAACGGAGAGGTGAGCAAAATAAGGTTGTGAAACTATGTTTTAAACCAGGGGTCTCCAAACTACGGCCCGCGGGCCACATCCGGCCCGCGGACAGATTTTGTCCGGCCCGCGGAGAGCTAGCAAACTTGAAAACTTCTTTTAGAGAACATTTTTTTTATAGCAAATTAAATTTAGTTTACTGAAGTATTCTAATTTTATGTTGAATAATTATTAATATGACATCTACATTGATATGGTCATGGGCTAACTACTCATAACATTGTTGTAGGCTTATTGTTATTGTTTTTGTGATAAGTTACAGATAATGACAGGAAAATTAATAATATGTAGTGTTGCCGTTTTGCGGACTTTAGTCCGATTTGCAGCCTTTTTTAAACGTTGCGTACTTTTTCGGACTTTTTTTTTCATCAGTGGACTATTTCACTTTTAACCACCGGCAACAATGATAATATGGTTTTGGCCCTCGGAACTTACTGGAGTAATCAGTATGGCCCTAAGGCTGGAAAGTTTGGAGACCCCTGTTTTAAACGATAATAGATAGCAATTTAAATAATACATCCACAAGATATTTTTGTATTTAAGTTTCTTAAATAAATATCTTTCAAGGGATATAAAGTCATTTAGTGTTCTCGGGCCTTGGTGTAGTGGTTAGTCATTTGTACCAAAGGTCGCATGTTCGTATCCAGTCAATTGAATTCGCTACCCATTCAATTGAAATAAATATAAACGGAGTCTTAATGCCTTCGATGCCTAAAAAAAACTTAATGAAATTAAAAAAAAGAAGCTATTTACTGTTTTTGATTCTAAGACCTCTCGCCCCTGAGCAGGGTGTTAACAAAAAAGACTTTTTTATATTTTGACCAGGGCACTGGTCAAATGTGGTTAAAATCGTTCAAAATTGGTTTTAACCATAAAATTAATTTAAATTGTCTACCAATCAATTTGAATAAATAGGGACTGGGTAAAATAAATTAAAAAAAAAACTATATCCTAAACAAAAAATCTGGTGTAACCTGTTTTAACCACCCAGGTTTTTGCCTAACCACCCTGCCCCCTCCATTTTTACGAAATTTTGTATTCTTCAATTTATCTAAATATCAACATCTTTTTTTTATTTATTCAAAAAAAGTTTAAATTTGGCAGGTACATTACGTTTATTGCCTTGACGATATTCACGAAGTCTTTTTCGAAATTCTAATTTAAGAGCACTGAAACTTTTTGGAGTTTTTTTTTTAATTTTATAATGACCTTTAAAGGGGTTGAGATATCAATTTGCTTTTTGCTCTAAAGAAGAAACGAGGCATCGATGTTGAGGGTTGGCCAAGGATTAAGAAGGTTTATGCTCCGGGAATTTCAGGATTTCAACGATGGCCGTGCAAGAGACATGCCCGCAAATCCTAACCTTGCTCGCCGAAGGCGAGCAAAAGAACTCGCCGAAGGCGAGCACGGGGTCCAGGGGGGCGATGCCCCCCTGGCTAGCGCAAGGTTCGCCGAAGGCGAACCTTGCCGCTAGTATTTTATATTTTTTAACTTTCCAAAAATCATTAATTCTTGGAAATCTGTTAAAAATTAACGAAATTATAAAAAACAGTTTTCAGTCTGGTGAAAAAAAAAACACTTGGGCTGCCTATCTTTTAGGCGCTTCGCTCTCCCCGACAGTAGAGATCTCTTTTTGTTCATAATCTCGCTAATAATTAATACATTTTCACTAATGAATTATTTTTGAAAGCTAAAGAAGTATAAAATATTGTAAAAATATGTTTTCTGAATTCAGGGTGAAAAAAATTTTTTTAGGGGTGTCCAAAGTTGAAAAAACTGAAAAAATCGAGTTTTCTAAACTTTTAGACGTGTTTTGCACCTCTAAATTACGTCCGATTTAATTTCTATGTAATATATCTATCTATATTTTTAAGGGGTAACTTCTCTTAAAAAATCTCGGTAATTAAAAATTAGCACCGCTTTAGAGTACATTTTCTATTAAAATTTAATTTTCTCTATAACTCTAAAACTAGGCAAAACTGATGAAATTTTTGGAATCAGCGCTACCCAACTACCCAGAAATAGCTTCAAATACCCCGGCAATAAAAATAAATGTCATTTTTGTTCCCCTTTGTTATCTGTTCGTTTGGAGTATAATTTACTCATTTATCCCTGCATTCTGTTCTTTTGAAACTTTTGACCAAGATTTGCCATTTGAAGTGAAACGAACATGTGTTATATTAATATGAAATATGTTATTAACAATTATGAATTTGGTACTTACTATAATTAATTTTAGAATTTATTTAATAATATAATTGAAAGAAGGGTCTGTGATTGGCTGTGTGTGCGATTGCTTTTGACATGAATTCCCATTGACAGCGAGTTGGTCGGGCAATTAGCAGGAAAATCCGTCAAGACGCAAAGGGATTAGAAGCGATAAACGGCTGCTAGGTCGAAAGGACGAATGGGTTACAAAGTACAGCACCGATAACGAAGTACCCAAGCCAAAAACGAAGAGGGAAAGGGTTATGACTCAATGAAGAAATTGAGAAGAGGAGGGCAAATATCGTAAGCTCAGTCAGATGAAAGCTTGTAACGAAAGAAGGTCTCGTTGTGAATCGCAGCTGGCGGTTTTTTTTCGCCATCGACCTCACTGTAATCGAAAGGAAACCAATTGTAACGAACAAACCAAATGGGCCGTGTCTTGGCCTAAGGGCGTAAGGGGCTGTCCTTTGTTTTCAATTACTACTACCTGCACACGCCTGACTCTTTTCAACTGATCCGCATTAAGTTTAAAAATACATATTTACTTTTCGTTATTAACGAGCAAAAGTTTTTTAATGAGTAAATTTAAACGCTTTAAGAAAATTGAAAACTTCTTTCTCCCACTCTCTAATTAACGTCACACTCTCTTAATAGAGTGTGCAAATTATCAAAGATGACGGAAAAGGAATTTATTCTTGAAATTAATTTTTTTTAATATTACACATTTATCAATCAACTTTCTTTTAGATTTGTTGAGTTGGAAAAAAATATTAAACTTAACTTAAAAGCAACTGTTTCATATTTTTATTTACTTTCTCTTACCTCTATATATGTTAATATATATAGAGAGAAATATTGTCAAAAATTTGATGTCGAGATTTTGATGGATCTTCACGTTTTGAGGTCCCATGAATCAAAAAAAGTGGTTTTCGTGACATGGTCTGTCTGTGGGTGTGTGTCTGAACAAAATATCTCAAGAATGAAAAATTCTAGGAGGCTGAAATTTTAGGTACCCCACGAAGCTTTTAAACGGAAATCGGCCAAAGAGTACAATTTGCTCTAACGATTTTGAATAAAATTAAAAATCAATTATTTATTAGGCTCTTTAAAATGTATATTCTCATTTTGCTCTCAAAATTATTTAAAGCTCACTTACTCTTCTTGTACTTTAGAAATTTTTGTATTTCATAGGAAGGTTAGGGAGAAAGAAGCTGTTATGGTAAATAAAAACTTAAATATTTCCTTCGGTATATTAGAATTCAAGATATTAAAATTTATAAACGTAGAAAAATATTTATATTTTGTTACCTAAGCAATCATTTCTCTACTTTCTTATGAACTACAAGAGTAAAGTGTGCTTCAATAGATTTCAAGAGCAAAATGAGAATACATTTAACATTTTATCGAGCATCTAAAAAATAATTGAATTTTAATCAAAATCTTTGGAGCGAATTTCGAGAAAATCTACAAAAACTGAAAAAGTTCATCAATAAAATACTAGTACTCTTTGGCCGATTTTGTTGAAAAGCTCCGTGTCACGTGCCAGGGGGTGCCTAACTTAAAATATAAATTTCAACCTCCTAGCTCTTTTCGGTCTTGAGATATTTCGTTCACATACACACACACAGACAGACCATAAATGCGAAAACCACTTTTGGATTCAAACCCCAAAACGTGTATATCCAATCGAATTTTTGACATGAATCTAATACTTTCTTTCTATATATGCCCTATATATATAGGCAAGAGAAAGTAATAAAATTAAGGTATACA
>JAKCPI010004006.1:0-12501 GCA_023213315.1 Euborellia annulipes
TTTTTTTTAATTTAAAAAATTTTATTTTTCAAAAGTAAAAATGTGCTATCATTTTAAAAATAAAATGTAATAAAGAAGACATATTGCCCTTCCCTGTCCCCTCCTATAGGACGCCAGAGAGGTGCAATGTACCCTTGCCCCTCCCCCAGTTCCGGCGCTCTCTGTATTAAACGCTTTTTATTTAACTTGCTTTGTATGTTTGTCTGTCTGTCTTATAGTCAATTTTCAAAACATGTGAAATTTCACATCTATTTTCTGAAAACTCATGTTTTTAGGACTCTATGACTATAGCGGGAGACGATTCCGGATTTAAATCTAAACTCAAATCAATAAACAAAAAAAAAAAAATTACTGAAATTCGTTAAATTACAAGATTTTTAACTTAGATTTTTAAAAAAGAAAATGCAGCAAAATCTGAAAAATCAAAATATCTCTCATTAAAAAGAGGAAAGAGGAAAAAAGTGTTGAATTTTTATATGCAAAAAGTAAAAGCACAGGACGACGCTAAAGGAATATTATATTTAATGATTTTTTTTTTAGTAAAAAATAAAGCAAAATTCTTTTAGCAAGTTCTTTTAAAAGAATTATTTTTATTAGCTAATTAAAATAAATAAATTTTGTTTAATGATAAGCCTTTTAATGTTCACATTTTTTCAAAGTTTTTTTTTTTAGAGAATATTTAATTATTTTTTAAAAGACTTGTTTTAGAATTTATAGCAAAAGTATTTGGCCACGATCTCTTCCATTTGCTCACTTGCCAAATAATAATATAAAGTAGGATAATCGGGTTGCTTTAACTTTTAGAGGGGTGAATTTCTTAAACAAAATTAAACCAATAAATTTTTATTTAAAATAATATATATATATTTGATCACCTGGTCTTCAATTATAATTAATTTTCAAACATTTGAAAAACAGTCGTTTCGAAATATTTTTTTTAATTGATCAAATATGAAATGATATTTAAAATAAAAAATTCACAATCCTCTTATTGGTAACCAAGTATCTGAGTTAAAAAAATCAAAAAGTAAGTTACACTTCCAAGTTCTGACCATTTATGAAACCACATAATTATAGGCAACAACATATACTGACAAGAGACTTTTCCAATAGACTCTTGGGTACCACTATTGGAAAAGTTTACGTACATTGTCTCTTGTCAGTATATGTTGTTCCCTATATTTATATGGTTTCATAAATGGTCAGAACTTGGAAGTGTAACTTACTTTTTGATTCACCCTCGTATAATTTTTTTTTTTCTAAGACACTAGCACATATTTCTGGAAGGAAAGTCGAATTTAAAAGTGTTTTCTCTGGAATTCCAGAAAATGTTAAAAACTTTAAAAAATATAGAGGCAGGCAAATCCTGGTTGCACCCCTGTTTGTGTGCAAGATGCACTTCTGCCATTGTCAAATCATTCTTGATTATTTTCACTTCACTTTAATATAAAAAAAGAGCTTCTTTTAAGGTCGGCCATTGATTTTTTTACTTTCTCTTACCTATATATGAAATATATATAGAGAGAAAGTATTGCGATATGTCTAAAATTCGATGTCGTGATTTTTTCAGAAGCCTCGATTCACTAGTCTCAGATGCTGATTCAAAAAATTAAGATTTAAATATTTATAAAAAAATCATTATAAGCTTATAAGAAATAGAAATTTTTTTTAGTTTTTACAAAACCAGAGAAAAATCTTATTTTTTTGCTCGGAATCGAAAAAAAAATGGGCCCCCAGGGGTCCGCGAGGTGATTCCTGAGAGTCCGCAAAACAATTATAGTTTAAAAATTATGTGTATTATATATTTTATATACAATATATAAAATCCGGACCTGATGATCAGGCAATATATTTGGATTAATTCTTTCCACTTTAAGTCGACGTTTCGGGGCCAAAACCGCTCCTTCTTCAGGACCATGCGGTGCCAAAAAAACAAATACCCCTCAATTTTTGTCATAAAAGCTGTGATTAATCTAGCCAGAAGACATGTGGCAAAGGCAATGGTGCCAAACGAAGAATGATGTTTTAGCCCTGAAACGTCGACTTATAGCCGAAGGAATTAATAAATAATAAAATAAATTGCCTGATCATCAGCTCCAGATTTTATTTATTCATCCTCCTCAATAAAAGTAATTGATATTTCCTTTAAAATTTAAAAATCAAGCTTGAAGGGGATATTACAGTCAATAAAAAGGGGTCCGCGAGAAAAAAAGTTCAATAGTTGGTCCGAGAACTTAAGAACTAGATCTAGATTAGTGCTTCTTAAACATTTTGAAGTCGCGGCCCCCTTAGAACCCAAGTCAATATCTCACGTTCCCCTATAATTTTTTTTTTTTTAATTCTGACAAGAGGATACAAAATCAAATTTTAAATACTCTCAATTATATTTTCTAAATTATATATAGTTCAAATATTTAAACTTATTTAACAATAATAATTTATTTCTTGCATTTACGACACTTCGCGGCCCCCCTGCGGGTAACCCATGGCCCCCCTTGGGGGTTGCGACCCACAGCTTTAAGAAGCACTGATCTAGATGACAATATTAAATATCTTAGTCGTTCTAATTAATTACTTTTTTTTATATGAATAATTTATATAGAATTTTCACAAATATCATATTTACCCCTGCATTGTTATTAATGCTATTCAAAAAGGTAATTCAGTCCCACCTTGGAATATTATTCTACATAATATATGCAAAAGTATTCCTAAAACAAATAATTTCTACAAATTTAATTGTCATTCTTTTAAATGTTCATTATTCTGATTGGAAATAATTTATGAAAATTTATTGAAGGTTCTCTACATATTTCTTCTGCTGTTTTTGATGTTGAAAAAAAAAAAAAAATAGAATCGTATTATACTTTAAAATTGGAGTTTTTTTTTTGGGGACGTCGAGTGAATTTCGGCTTGATTAATGCAACAAAGCCTGTGTTTAGGAGGCTCTTGATTAAGCGGATGTACAACTTTAATTTGACGCCAGCATAGACCAAAAACCGAAAATAAGCATAACAGAGCAGACATTTGCGCTCCCCAAGCCCCCCCCCCTCCCTCACCCCCCCCCCCCCACTCGACACTTCAATCAACTCCGATGTTGATTTGCATATCGCAAAATAAATATTTATTCTAGCGTTATCTCTTAGACTCTTATTCAATAATTATGTTATAATTTTAGAGATTATCACACTTTTTGAAATTTTAAAAATTTTCAAATTATTTTTTTGCTAATTTTAAAAGAGGTCAGAAAAATTTAAATCCATTCGAGAATTGATAATCATTATTTGTTTATTTAGTCCAGGCAGTTAGTTGAATAAGCAAAATGTGAAGATCGAATTCCATAAATGGATTTTGGCTGAGAATAGCTCTAAAATAAGAATCCGGATCTTGCCGGTTCAATATTTTTTTTACCCCCTCTCCTCTTATTTGTAAAGGAAATAAATAAAATACGTGCTATGAAGTATGCATAATATGAAGACCGGCCACTATGTTCATATTCTTATACTTAAGACCCCAAAAGATGAAAAGTACTAACATGTCAGCAGCTATGATGGTCCCCTTTAGTCCCTTCCCCTCCCTTCTTCGCGACCAGTATTCACCATTTATTTTAAACGTAAATACGACTTGAAAAACGAGCATATTGTGGAAAAAATATACAAAAAACAAAAAAAAGTTGGAAAGTGGACCATTTTTGTAGGAGTTATGAGCAAAAAACAAGGGGTTTTTTCAAAATTTGAACCGATGATCAAAAAAAAAACTCAAAATTACCAGGGAGGGTTTTTTAAAGGTGTACTAAAAATTAGGGTCCGACCGAAACAAGATTTTTTTACCGAAACCGGATATTCGGCTTCAATCTTAGTTTCGGCCGAAACCGTAACCGAAACCGAAACTTGTAGTTTTTCCTATAAAAAATTCATATTATTTTACATTTTTTTTTTTGAATTTTTTTCCGCCCTGCGGAAAATTTTTTTCCCCTCCCGTGAAAATCATTTTACCTTTTTTTTTAGGGAGACTAAATTTCTTCTCCCTCAAGTGCAAATAATTTGACCTTTTTTTTTTGCATGCAAGTCTCATCCCATCTTTTCAGACTCAGGTTCGGCCGGCCGAAAGTTTCGGCTACTTTTTGGCCGAAACCGAAACTAATCCACCCAATGCAACATATTCACGGACACAAGAGAGGCATCTTCCCAGCATCCCTATGCTGTTCAGATCCGACTAACAGAACAAATCAATTTCATTCTTCCTTTGTCCCCATGACCTCCCGTGATTGGAACAAGCTCCCTGCGTCTATCTTCCCCAAAACCTACAATCTTCAGACTTTCAAGTCTAACCTCAACAGGCATCTTCTCAGTTCCCGCAGTTGAGTTTCCCCTTTATGCTTCTCCTTTTGTTTTTATTTTCTTCCTGGCTGCATGTGACTATTGGTCATTATAGGTCTTCGGACCTTATGCCCATTCAAAAAAAAAAAAAAAAAAAAAAAAACTAAGGTCGAAACCAGGATTTTTGGCGGAAACCGTAACTGAAACCGAATATTTGGTCGGTTCCTACTAAAAATATTAAAAAATGGAGGAAATCCAAAATTAAAATTTTTCAAACCGTTCGATTTGGCTTGGAATGCCCCATATGTATGTATTTATTTGAAGTGCTGTTAATCCGCAAATCGGATAATCCGTGCCCGGATATTCGAGAGAGTAAACTGTGTATAATATTTTCTTTTTATAGTATAATACAAATGCAAATTTTAATTTGAGAATAATAGAATAAATTTAAATTTAGTTCCTGAAAACTCTCTTTCATTTAATAGATATTATTAATTAAACTTGTCATGATATCTCGTTTCTCAAAAACGTAAAAATCAAGAGGAAAAAAAAAGGCAGCTGAGATCAAGACGATAAAATTAATTGGAGTGGAAGAGGTAGAGAAGAGGGGAGGCTGTGATTTGTTGACCAGCAATCGTTAATGAACTCTGTTTAGAGCCAGACAGCTGAAATGACTCTTTAATTTAAACTTTTAATTTAATTTGGAAAGGAGGGAAAGGTAAAAGTTGACCAGAAGTTATTATTCTGCTCATTCAAAATCGTTGTTTGTTTTTGAATCCATTCAAAAACATTAAGCTCTCCCTCCCTCTTGCCTCCCTCTCTCTCATTCTCTCTCTCTCTCGAATTGATTATTTCCACCAACAAAATTCACGCCTCTATTCTCTACTATAATTTTTTATTATCAAAATTTGGAATATCATTTATCAAATTTCATTAAAACTATAAATTCTATATAAAAAAATCTGTGGTAACTTACCATTCGGCAAGAGAAAGTTGGGTACTGTGCTTGTCACACCAGATTTTTTGTGTCGAGATATATTTAGTTTACCATAGCACCTTAGTTCCAAACTTGACCACTTGTGCTTCAAAAGTAAAAATCTTAAATACTACATCAGTAAAGTGTATTTCAACCATTTCAGGGCAAAAGGAGAATATACATTTTAAAGAGGATCTAAAAAATAATCGATTAATGAATTTTCATCAAAATCGTTAAAGCCAATTTTGAGAAAATCAAAAAAAAAAAAAAACTGAAATAAGTACATCAGTATTTTTTGGCCAATTTTGTTCAAAAGCTTATTTTTGACTGTCCGGGAGGGTAGATAACTAAAATATAAAATTTCAATCTCGTAGCTCCTAATTCCTTCATGCTTAAAATCTTTAGCCATACACAGACAGACTAATTTGCGGGGACCACTTTTTGGGCTTTGTCGAAATCTCGACATCGAATTTTCGTCATAATTGCACTACTATCTCTCTCTATATAGAGTATTTCATATATAGGTAAAAGAAATTAAAAAATAGAAATTTCTTCAACTTTTAGATTTAATTATTTACTAAATTTTCAGAAATATCTTTCGAGGGAGTTATTATTATTATTATTACTAAACCGTCAGATTGTTGTCAACCTTGTATACAGTTCTGATTGCCATAATTGTGACTGGAATGTTAGCGTGAATAAAAAAAAAAAAAAATTAGGAATACTAGAAAGGTATATGTCACAACGAACTTCTAATAATTTATTTAAATATAAAATTTAAGGGCTTCAAATTGGCGAATTTGGCAAATATGGCATCATGACCCAGAGGGGGGCAGAGAGGGGCTAATGGCCCCCCTGGCTTGTCCTGAAAATTTTTTATCTATTAACAACAATATATATATACTTTTCCAATTGGGAATTTTTTTAAATGAGCTTATGTAATAATTTAGTTATATTTAATAAATAATTAATAATCTATGTTTATTTTAATTGCAACCCCCCCCCCTCTCGTCCTAACTGAATGGTTGCCTCCTTCCCTAACAAGATGTCTGGCTACGCCCATGCAAATAAGCCTAGACAGATAGGGGAACGGAAGATTTTACTCCTACCATGAAGAGAATGCAACCTGCCGAGCCAGAAAATCTATTCTGATGAATGGAAGAATTTAAAATTTAACACATAACCACTTTTTTATGCTCTTAAAGAATTTTAAATGAAAGAAAATAAAAACGGATTTCGTTGAAAATTACTTTTAATTATTTAATATTTTACGTTGATTTTTTCTTTAATTTCAAAGCTGGTCACATCACATTTGAATAGGCTTAGCATAGACAATCGTCACGACCCTGCTATGTAGTAGGCCTACTATATCCAGGATATGAGGACTGCCTCGTCGCTACAATGGGGATGTAGACGCAATCAAATTTGTTAGGCCAGTAGCAGCACTTTAATTAGAGTCACGGACTCCAAGATCCACCTTTCCTTAATTAATTGGTCCATTAGATAAATGCCCCATTGGCGCCATGTCAACACAACATCTATTCAATAGACTCGTGCATCCATTTTACTTCTAAACAAACGCTAGAGTTTCTTAAAATAACGGCCAGCCAAATTTGAGATGTGTTTTAAAGTGTCTGATTTCAATAATTTTTTATTATACTTTTCGGGCCATACATATTCTAAAATTAATGTTCCTTATCAGAAACCTTAAAAATTAAAAGCAAACTGAATTTAATTATCTGATATTAATTAATTAAAGAAAATAATAAATATTCTTACAAATGAAATGACAGTTGTAGGTTAGGTTACCATATTTAATTTTTGAATTTCATTTTTTAATTATTTTATTAATATTTTGATTATATTATTCACTAAATAAAAAGAAAACAACATAGTCTATGCTCTAAAACATAAAAAAATATGAAATATAAGCTTTTAACCTTTTTTTTGGGAGTTGGTTATTTACAGTTATTTACAACTTAGTTATTTACTTGTAAATAACCGTGTAATTTTCTCGGCTGTAAATAACTTGTCAATTCTGCTAGTCGCAGAGCACACAATTTTTTTTCTTACTTTCGGTAATTTAAAGCTGCATTCGGTACTTGTTTACCAGAATATATATAGAAATCAAATTTTTAAGTAATAATTTTTAAAATTTTATATTAAAAATAAAATTTAATTCCTAAAAAAATATTTTTCCCAAATCTCGGGGGGGGGGGGGTAATTACCCTTTATCCTCCTCCTCCTTGTATCAGCCTTTGCGCCTGGGGCAATTTGCTTGGTAGTTGCGCTAATATAACCAGACACATAAATTAAAAATTTGACTAAAAATGAAATAAATTTTTAGTCTTAGTTAATTCGAATGAAATGAGAATAGATTACTTATTTTTCGATTCAAAATGGAGTGGGAGATTTTTAAGTTAATTTCGCCAGAATCAAATAAATAACGAGGTAAGTTTACGTGGCTGTTAAGCAGTCAGCTCACATAAGTAAGTTGCTGCTTGGAGCAGTAATTAAGGCAAGAAGAGAGGTAAAGGACTTGAGAGGATTCGGCTTATTTAGCCCAGGCTTGGGCTTATCAGCATCGCCCTAACGGCCTGTTGATGGAGAATAAGGGCTTATTTAGATCACGAGTCCTTTTCCAAAAACAAACAAACACAAATATTTACATAGAAAGAAGAATAATTTTCCAATTTAGAATTTCTCATTTTCGAATCAAATACAAATGGCTCTGCGAAAATAAAAACTTATTCTTTGATTTTTTATTTGGATAAAAACACAAAATATCTGACTTGCATTAGCCACATATAGTTTAAGTGTTTTGATGGAAAAAAATCTGGTGTGACTGCACACAATACACAACTTTCTCTTACCTTCGGTATTCTAATGTTGAGTTCTGTGCTGTCTCACCAGATTTTTTTGTGTCGAGATATATTTAGTTTCCCATTTAGTTCCAAACTTGCCCACTTGAGTTGCATAAGTAAAAATTAAAAAAATTAATTGAGTCAAAATTTCTATAGGCTCTGAGTCAAGGGCGGATACAAGAAGGGGGGGGGTAAAGGGAGTACCGGTAATTACCCCCTCCCCCCGAGATTTGAAAAAATACTTTTTTCGAAAAAAATGTATTTTTAATGTAAAATTTTAAAAATTAATACTTAAAAATTTGATTTGTATTTATATTCTGGCAAACAAGTACAGAATGCGCCTTTAAATTACCGAAGTTTAGAAAAAATACTGTGCTGTGCGACGAGTCACACCAGATTACCCCCCCCCCCGAGAAACACCTTTGGATCCGCCCTTGCTCTGAGTATTTCAATTGCATTTTTAATTTTTTTAGGATAGATCATTCAGATAGAAATAGATTTTAAAGTGAATAAGAATAAGTATAAGATAAGAATAAGATAAAAATCCTAAATTTTATAAAATTTGGTCAAATCCTATGTTTATCGTTTCGAAAGGATTACAAACGATGTATTTACATTGTTTACATTTTTGAATGCATAATAAAGGATCTATTCATGAGGCACCTTAATATTTAATAAAAAAAACAATGGTTAAATAATCATATTTAAAATTCAACCAAAAACAGGGGAGATTCAAAAAAGGGCACCTCGCATTCCTTTTGCTTAGAGTTGAGGTGAAATCAAAAAAATTCCGTCTCACTTTTCTGAGTTATATAAAAGCGAGATATATGAAACAAATAAAATTCCGTAGGGATTTTATTTAAGTGAAAATATTTCCTCTCTTTTAAATAACTCAGATAAACGAGGGGCATTTTTTTGATTTCACCTCGACTCTGGGCAAAAATAATTCGAGGCGCCCTTTTTTGCATCTCTCCTGTTTTTGGTTGAGATATAATTTATATTAATGAATGTAATGTATCTTTAATGTTTAAAAGTAATTAAATAAATAAGGGTGGGGCATCTCACCTGGCAGCTCGGGAGTAGGTCTGGGCAAAATAATAGATTAATCGATTATTCATCGATTATTTCCCAAAAATAATCAATTATGAAAAATAGTCGATTAATCGATTATTTCGATTATTTTTCATTATTGATTATTTTCGGGAAATATGCATTTGAAAAGACGGGAGAGCTAAAAAAAAGTTCAAATGATTTTCGCGAGGGAAAAATGGAAATTTTACCAGAGAAAAAAAAGGTATAAGCGATTATTTTTTTCATAATCGATGATTTTTTCCATAATCGAAATAGTCGATTAATCGGAATAATCGATAATCGATTATTTTTTTCTATAATCAAACTCAGGAGAGATTGCCAAAAATAAATTTTTGAAAAATGAATCTCTGAATTTACTTTATAAAATAAAAAAACATTTTTATAATTTACTACTATTACATTCTTGAACACGGTTTGAGATCCACTATATTAACATATACATTTGATAAAACTATGCCGCAGTCAGATCTTCAACCTGGAGTTTATAACCATTATATATCCTGGCCGCGATTGGGTGAGAGATAATAAATATATTTCTTCTGGGAAATTTTAAACTTATTTACCGAATTAAAAAAAAAAACCCTGCATGATTAATGATTAATCCATCTTAATAAAAATAATCGAATTCAGTAACTTCTAAGAGAATTCTCCCACCCCCTAACAGCTTCAAACGTGATAGATGAGACAACCACGTACACGTATACTTGAACAGTAACGTAATATTTTTATCTTACTGTCGTATAATTGCGACTAATTACCGTTAAATTAATTTTGATCCAGTGAAATTCATCTCTCACTTGATCTGTATTTATTTAGTAAATAACTGTATACCGGTATTTATTATTCTATATAGTATGACTTCATTTATCTTTAAAATAGATAATATTTATTATACATTTCCATTATGATCATACAATAATTAAAAGCGTTTTGAGTTAATCAATTTTCACAAGCGCAATTCATGATTGAATTGGTTTAGGTATGTTAGTTAGAAATTGTTTTTTTTTTTTCGTAAGTAATCTGATCTCTGATCATTTTTCAAAAGCATGTATCAAAAGTTTTTATTACTCTTTATTATCCTATTGCGGTTTCAAGCTTAGAAATTTTTCTTCAAGTTGCCAACAGATTTTAAATTTTTTACGTCCTTTTTAGATTCTATTGCCTATATATGTATAAGCCTATATATTAGGTTGGTCCTTAAAATTTTTTTTTTGCAATTTATACCTGGGCACCCTGCTATTTTGTACTACTCATTAAAAAAGAATTATAGGCATTTTTTGACATGACATTAGGGGTCGCTATCACCCTTTAAAGCTTAGGCTTATTCCCCAAAAAAAAAAAACCAAAATACATTGAGGGGAAATAAATAATTAGCCTTAATAACAATCATATTACTTTCTCGTTTTTATTTTCTCTTGCCGAAATACCATATAGAAAGAAAGTATTGCAATCAGGTAAAAAATTCGATGTCGAGATTTTGAGGATATATGGTACATCTTATGAGGTCCTCTGAGTCCAAAAAAGTGGGTCCCGCAAATTGGTCTGTCTGCCTGTCTGTTGTGTAACAATTTTAAGCATGAAGGAATTGAGCTACCAGATGGAGATTATATATTTAATTTAGTTACCCTTCCGGACACTCAAAATGACCTTTTGGACAAAATTAGCCAAAAAATACTAGTACTTTACTGATTGTACTTTTTCAGTTTTTTTCGATTTTCTCAAAATTTGCTCCAACGTTGGATAGAGTATATATAGAGCATATTTTTACTGTTTTGATCCATATTTGGTCATTTTATAGTGCATTAATGCAAGCATATTTTAAGGTTTGATTATGCATGAACATCCGGTCTCTAATTATAGCATTTGTAGATATATAATCTACACTAGTTAAATGATCAACACTTCACAAAACAGTGAATATATAGAAGAACAAAGTTGAAGTTGAAGGAGATATTTTTTTAGAATTGAATCAATTAATTCTGCTTTTTATTAAATTAATTCAAATTATTTTCACAACTTTTTATTATATATAAAGTATTTTTTTCTTTGCTAATAACAACTGTCAGCTGTCAGTTGCTTTCAGGTGTGCAGGCCTTCCAGGTCAGGGAATGGATGGAGGCGCTCCATAATTTAATTCCGAACAGAGCCGTGACTTGAATTTTGGGCGCGAATCAAACGAATCCGTTTTAAAACTTGATCTCTTCAAATCGACCGGAGAAGAGCATCAAGTGTGGGGCTGGGTGCCTTGCCACCCCCGAATTGCCATCCCATTCCTCCCCCCACCCCGGCAATAGTAGGGCATATATCGAAGCCCTCGAAATCTTATCAGAAATATTTATTGGCACAATATCTCTTTCCTCCAATCAATAAGTGAATAAATAAAATATTACGTTATTTTATTTTTTTCTTTTTTAAATTGAAATTCACTTTTCATAATTGACAATATTTCCATTTTTATGCGGAAACAAATTAATTGAAGTTTAATTTTCGATAAGTACATCTTCATTTAATTTATTTTTTAACTTTATGAATAGAATGTTTTATAAAATTGTGGGCTCTGAAGGATGAGATATTGGATCGAAGCTGGTACTTGTAGCCAGAGCGGGTGTCCAATAATAACTAACTTTAACTAATAAAAACAAGGTTTCTACAATTTTTTGACCGAACATCCGTACGGGGCGCAGAAGCTACAAAGTCAATTTAATTTCGGAAGATTTATATTAAAACGGGAATAAACATTTAAATTTTATCCAGTGGGGGCTATCTGGTACTGTTTTTAATAATAATAAAAAATAGCCGTTAATAAATAATTAATAATATTCAATAGTATAAAAGTTAACATGAATTATTAATAATCCCGGCTACGGCCATAGGACAGCTGAGTTCGTGCTATCGCTTGAATAAATAAACGAGGATTATCGGTGGTGGACCTATATGTAGGGTTACCATTATTTATTGAGGGCTAGTCCGGACAGACGACTTCCGGGGTGTCTGGGGGCTATGGAAAAATTTTGAAAATTAGGCGCTGTACCCAGCGTTTTTAGCTATCCTGAGACGTGAAAAATATTATCAAACTTAGCTTTATTTATAAGCTTTTTAAATTTAAAAATAAGTATTATGGGGGTTAATAAATTCCCACCAATTTTTTATAATTAAGCCTTTGTAATAAACTTAAATTCCATGAAATATTTACATACATTCCGAAAATCTGAGATAATGAAAAAGTTTAGTTTTATTATAAATTTAAAAT
>JAKCPI010004008.1:0-19091 GCA_023213315.1 Euborellia annulipes
AGCCTTCAATACCTAAAATGACGTCAATTGAAATAAAAAATGCAATAGAAAGAATTCATAAAAAAGGTAAATCGATGTGAAAAAATGTTGAAATAAAATTTTAAATATTTGAGTCGGTTTAAATTTAGTTCACCTAATCTATTTAGAAAGATTATTTGTAATAATTATTTTATATATATATGTAAATGGCTATGAAAGACATGGTGATTTTTATTTTGTATCCATTAATATATTTTATATTAATTTATTAAGTTATTCTCGAGATGAACTCTTTCAACTTTTGCAAGTTAAGAGAGATTCATCATTATTTTTTACAATAATTAGTAAAGAATTTATAAAATTCTTGGAAGCAACCAGATTAAAATGAGCATTATATTTTATTAAATTTGATTAAAAAGCATCTCGTTGGATTTTTTAAATATGTTTAGTAGATTTGGTTTTTATCAGTCTTTTAAGCCAAAATCATCATTTCGTTGATACTTATTATAAAATAATAAAAAAATTTGTTATTTCTACTTGAATAAAATATCAGATTGTCTCACATTTGTCCTAATTTTGATGATATAAATAATATATTGGAAAGAATTAATATTCTTCGGCTTTAGGAACAAATTTAGAACAAATGTGAGTCCTAAAACTCTTTATATATAGACATATATTTATATAAAATACATAAACATATAAAAAAATAGACATAAATGTAAACATTTTTTTAAATATATATAAATCCTCAAATCTTAGCTTTCTCGTGGTTAATATTCTGCCTTCTTAATATATTCCATATAAAATATAAAATTCAATCAATATTTGAAAGAAATATTAAATATTACTCTTCTTCATTCTCTTTAATTAATCGTTTGAATTCGAAAAGCTCGAATCGTTCGTTGTTTCTCTTCCCTACTTTGAATGAATAGTTATTTACCTTTGCGGCTTTAGGCCATCCAGCATTGTTGGAAATTACTGGGATAGTCCAAAAATTTTAAAGTGCATTAAATGCTGTGGCAAGTGCTACCTCTTCAGGTTTTTTACCCATAAAAGCGGCAATCATTTCAACAATTGCAGGAAGAGAGCAGGGTTCGTTTCGTTGGAACGTACAATATCGGGATAAAAACATTGTAGATCTGAAAAGATGCAATTATTATATTAATAGTCTGCGTTTTTCCAAATTTTTGTCCATTTAAAAAAAAACATAACTTTGATATGGATCACCCTGTATAAGAAGTGCAATTGGAACAAAAATATTTTAAATTTGTAGCCCTAAAGGCCCCACATTATGTCCGATCAACAAACTTTAAAAAGTTCATTAATAAGCCCACAATCTTCTGTCCACGCACTATTGGCCCACCCGGTATATATATATATCATATAATATAAAAAGAGAAAATATTAACAAATTTTGTATATATATATATATATATATTGCTGGTGGGCCAAACATCTCCATGTCCCAGGAAATCGATCCTGGGATCTTCACTCTATCCAAAGAATCAGAGTGCTTCCAATTGCCTTAGGCCACCAGATTTTTGAGACAACAACAACAAAAACTCACATTCTTCAATATATGCAGCTGGAAATGCAAATTCATTCCCAAGTGAGAAATATTTATACAAAAATTTCTCGCTGAGTTCCAGCAGAGAAACCGATATCTTGGATACCCTCAAAATAAATATAGTCATAAAATATGTTAAATAACATTTGACTCGTTGAGTTTGAATCGTGGCATTTGTTGAATTAATATCTGGTACAAATGAATAGGTCTATCTAATATTTAAGACATATATAATATTTTGACATTTAAATAAATTTATGTCAATTTTATTTAAATTGTAAAAAAATAAATTACCTTTCTGTAAGACTTTCTTTAACATTATTAGGAAGTTTGGAAGCTCTTGTATTTGGGTACATAAAAGGTGAATCAGTCTCTACTAGAAGTTTCTCCAAAGGAATTAATCCATCTTCTAATAATTTGCGTACTCCATTATCAGACTTATCTTTACAAAGATATCCTGAAAAATATTTATTTATTTGTTAAGTAATAATTATTAATATTTTTATGATATGAAGACGATTCGTTTAAAATTTCTACAATGTGTGAAATTTAAATTTTTAAATCTTGGATCTAAAATTAAATAACTAATAGAAACAAAGTTGTTTTTTTAAAGTCTTTTTCGGCATTTAAGGCCATTTATACCCCGTCCCTATTTATTCTAATTGACCTAAGGTCAAAACTAATTTGTTTGATTTACGCCAAACTATTGCCGTACGCGGCAGAGGATTCGGTCACCTTCAGAGGCGATTGGCGAGTATAAATGAAAACCCAATTTCAGCGACATTCGCATGAACTGAATAAATTCATTCCTTTGTTGTCCTCTTGAATGCTTCGTTCATGTGAATGTGTTTCATTTATTCTCGCCAAACAGCTCTGTAGAGGGCCGAAACGTCAGCCTGGTACATTCGCTTTAATAATAAACTTTTGGCCACCGAAAGTCTTGAGGCTTTTTTTGACTCGCCTCATCAATACTTCCAGCCACAAAGACATACCAATTGATTAATTTGCATTTATAGTGTAAAAACCTGTATAATTTTTATTTCTTACCTGTCATGCCTAGATAAAATCCTAATGATAAATAAGTCTGAGCTTGTTCAACTGTGCCAGTAAATGAATGAATTACTGCAGGTGGCAACTGATCTCTATATTTGGATAAAATCTCAATCAGATCTTCATGTGCGTCTCGTTCATGTAAAAATAATGGCTTTCTCAATTCGCATGCGAGTTTTACCTAAAAAACAAAAGAAAATTATTCAATTTAGATGTGAATTCTTTCATAGTTATAAAAATATAAATTACTAAATGCCTGTTTTTCAAAAACTTCTTTTTGTACTTGAACTGGAGAAAAATCTCGATTATAGTCTAAACCACATTCGCCAATTGCAACACATTCTGGATTGTTAGCCAATTCCCGCAGGTCTTCTAAATAGCCTTCTTCCCATGATTTGGAATCGTGAGGGTGAATTCCTTTAACAAAAAAATAATTAAATATTAAAATAAAATAGGTTAATTGAATGAATGAAAAAACATGTGTTCACCCGTAACACAAAGAGTCTAAAGTCTTAAATTTATTAAAAGTTTTTAGTAAATACCAGTATATATTATAGAATAATCTAATTAACTAGAAGAAAGAAGCTTCTGTTTTAGTTAATTATTACTTAAATTATATTACTTGACTTAACTTAAATTTAAGGAAATTTATTTACAGAGGCGTAACTACATTGACTGGAGCCCGGGAGCCCCCCCCCCCCCCCCCCCACACACGGCCGCAATTACAAGAATTCAAAAAAAATATTTGTTAGTAGGCCCTATAGAATTCCAAAAATTTAAAATTTAAATACATATCATTATTTTAAAAAATATTTAACAAATACGGGCCCTATACATTGATTTATGAGCAAAATAGTTATCAAAGTCAGGTTTCATCCCTATCCATATACTCAAGAAAAGTCCTAACTTCTAAAGCATGTATCATAAAATTTTCTTATATTTGTACTTGACTTTGATAACTATTTTGTTTATAATTTCGTTAATAGTTAACAGATTTGAACGAATGAATGATTTTTGGAAAATTAAATAACTACAGAATATTGTAAATACACGATTTTTGCATTCAAGGATGGTAAAAATTTTTTAGGGGTGTCCAAATTTAAAAAAACTGAAATGATATTCGACTATTCTAAACTTTTAGCTGTGTTTTGCACCACAAAATCAACGAAGTTTGTACTGAAACTGGAATATTTCTATGTATTTTAACTATTTAATTATTTTTAAGGGGTGAGGCCTTAATAAAAATTAAATGAAAATTCAAAATAATAGCGGCTTTAGAGCAAATCTTCTATTAAAATTTATTTTTCTCGATGCCTGATGGTGCAAAACAGATGATTTTTTGAATCAGTGCTACCCATATACTCAAGAAGAGGTCATGCCCCCGGGTTTGGCGTAGTAGGAAGCGCGCCTACCTCCTATACCAAACGTTGCGGGTTCGGACCCCAGGCAGTCCGATGATTTTATTTAAGCCATTTGGATACCAGATGGCTTAAATAGAAATGCCTGAACCCCCAATAGATATATTCATTACAACGGTTATCGTCAAAGTCTTAAATGGCCTAAGTTGCCGAAAAGACTGTGTGAATGTGTGTGTGAATGTGAGTGGGAATGAGAAAAATGTGAGTGGGAATGAGAAAAAAGTGTGAATGTTAAAAAAAATGAGCTCATAATACCCCAAAAACTGTTGAACATGTTATTTATGAACAATTTTATCAAGATATCTTAATGAATTGTAAAATTTATTATGAAGATAATGTGTTTACAACATTTTATTTTTTAAATTCTTTTATATATTTTTTATGTGCCCTGGTCTCTGCGCCCCTTGACCCGCTGCTCTCCCCCCCCCGCATTGCGAGGTATGCGGGGGTATTATTTACGCCCCTGTTTATTTAAATGGTTTGACTCTATATGGTTGCAAATATTTAAAATGATTTTTTTTTTAAGTAGTTATTAAATTTCAAGATTAGAAATTTTTACATTTATTAGATTTAATTAAAACAAACGATATAATTAAATATTTGCTAATTAAAGCATTTTTTATCTATATCATAAGAAAGTTTTTTTTTCAAATGAATCATGGTTGGTTAAATTCATTTTAAATATTTAAAATGAGTGAAACTTGTTAATCTATTTATTGTTTACTGTTAAAAAAATTTACATTTACATATTTAGAAATTATAAATAACTTTTTAAGATTATTTTACCATATCATAAATAGAAGAAAATTAATGAATTTTGTTAATCACTTTTGAATTCAGATGCTTATATTATTTAAACGTTTCTCCTGATGATTTGGAGAATATTGCCTTTTTTTTAACACTCACACTTTTTACCCATTCACACTCACTAAACGCATACACACAGTCTTTTCGGCAACTCAGGCCATATAAGACTTTAACGATAACTCATATTTTTCACACTCGCACACACATTCACACAGTCATTCATACAGTCTTTTCGGCAACTTAGGCCATATAAGACTTTGCGATATCCGTTATATAAGATAATATCTATTGGGGATCCAGGTATTTCTATTTAAGCCATCTGGTATCCAAATGGCTTAAATAAAATCGGACTGCCTGGGGTCTGAACCCGCGACGTTTGGTATAGGAGGTAGGCACGCTACCTACTACACTAAGCCCGGGAAAAAAAGATAATAAGAAATCTTGCGGAAATATGCCTTTTTATTCATATTCGCCTCCTTTAAAGAAAGAAATTAATTTTTAGGGTATGATATCAATTTTTACATTTGTTTTAATTTTATTCGGTTATTTTTTCAGAAATTTTATATGGAAATTGGATAATTCTTTATTTAAGATTAGATTAATTATGTAAACTTGAAATTATTGAGTAAACTGGGTGGCTCCAGTTTCAATAAAATTATGATTCATTCAAAAAGATAAAATAGTAAAAGAGCTATTTTATTTTGGATATCTCATAATTTTTAATTCCGATGAGCCGTTACTCCATCGTTACTGTTGGACGGTAAGTTTTATAATAAAATTAAACTCATATTTTAGTAGAAAATTTACCGTTCAACAGTAAGGATGGAGTAACTGCGGATCGCCGGAGTTGAAAATTTTTAATCTAGAATCGAATTTAATTGATATCTGGTTGTGTTAATCCTATTCTTTTCTGATAAAAATCTATTTATATTTATTTTTATGAAAATAAAAATATTGCAGTGACCACCGTAAAAGTGAGCCCAAAAAGAAAATTTTTCAATCGCCATCAATTTAACTAAAAATCACATTGTCACATTTTAGCAGAAAACCTCGAACTCTGTCCTTCTCGAGACTTTGTTAAATTGATGGAGATATGAAACACTTTTTCTTTTTGGGCCCAAGTAACCCGAGTGTTTATCTTATCTGAAAGTAAATTTAGAAATAGTTAAAAAGTTTAATTAGAAAAAAAATTAATTAAAAAGTGAAAAATAAAGAAAAAAATATTGAACAAGAAAAATTACAAAAATTGCAAACATAAATGAGTAAAAAATCATCCATATCTTCTCAAATTTAACCTAAGGAATTTATTCCTAACACCAAAGCAAAGGTTCTATGGTAAGCTTCCCATTTGGGTTATAAGCGCCCCGGGGGGGGGGGGGGGGGGGGCCCCGGGGGCCGGGAAAAAAAAAAAAAAGATTTACATAAATTGTGCGTAGCAATGATTTATATGAATATGACGTCATGCGAAAATTGTTCTTATGCTTGTAAAAGAAAATGAAAATCTTTATTGGAAATTTTCTAGGTTTGAACCATGAAAGTTTCCATTAAAAAATAGATAATATTTTTTTAAAAACAATGAAATAATCACAAGTTGAAAATGTATGGTTAATATTGTCCCTCACTGCATATTAGACCCAGTGGCGGATTAATGCAATTTTGTCGGGGGGGGGTTTTTTTTTTTTTTTTTTTTTTTTTTTTCACGACGGTGGTGGTGGGCGTCTCTGCTCTTTCCCCCCCCTTTCTTTTTAATTTATTGGGAGAGAAAAAAAATTTAAATTAAACCCAAGAACTCAAAACTTACTTTACTTGTTAGTTTTTATTTTTTAGTGACTTTCTCTCCGGGGGGGGGGGGGCCCCCCCCCCCCCCCCCCCCCCCCCCCCCCCCATTAGACCTTAAAAATAATCGAAAAATTCCATAACTATTCGCCCCTCCGAAAAATTGTCTCTGTGATTTGAAAGTATAAAATGTTTGGAATTATTTTTAATAATGATCTTGAAAACTAGTAAAAGTAGTGTATATTTTAATAAAAAATTAAATTAATAATTTTAAAGAAAATTACCAGCAGTCGAGTAAATTGTGCCAGGGTATATTCGTGTGAGTCGTAAGGCTTCTTTACTAGTTCTTAATGAAGCTCCTGTTACCATAATTTTCTGGACACCTAGTAAAAATTGAAAAACAATTTTTTTTTAATGATGTAAATTAATATATTAGAAAAAGAGATCTTACCAGCATCTTTGGCCCGTTGAATCACTGAGTCGAGATCCCGCCCATATTTTTTATTAGTTAAATTCGCTCCAATATCGACGATAATATAATTTTCATAGCACTGTTGCATTGACAAGGACGGATTAGTTTCGTTGTTGACTGCCTCTGCCATTGCCAGAAGTCGAAAGAGTGAATCTAATAAGCAAATTCGATGCACTCACTTGATTAGCCACAGTCATAAGGTCTATTTAATTTGAAAAGTATGGTTATACTATTTTAGTCTATTCTAATTATACTAATTAATTAAAAGATTTATTAATATTTTAAAAATTAAAAAAAAAAAACTTTTTAAATTTATTTATAGAAATATAATTATTGGTTGATCATACCTAATAATATAATAAAAAGAAAATCTGATGTGGATTCTCGACCCAAGAAGGAAGGAGAAATGAAGAGATGTGAGCTCTGTCAAATTACGTCATCTATTACCGAAAGAGAGCGCTTTGAGAAGTGCCAAATTTAAATAGACAACTCGTTTCCTATCGACAAAATTGCGTGGGTAAAACGGCGCCACGGTGTTAGACGTTCCTAAAGCAGCTCAAAATAGTGATGAAACGATACGAGCAAATACAAGTACTTAATCGATAATTTTCTTTTGATACCAAGTACTTTTGGAATCAAGTAGGTATCGGTCAAAAATACTCGTGTATCGATACTCGTTAGATGGGGAAAAACATTTACATTTTATTTCTTAAATTTGTAATTATTTACAATAAAAATAAGTGAAATGGTTTGTATTGTATTTTACTTTTTGTTATTGTAGTGAAATGAATGTTTTTATTAATTTCTCGCAATTGACAGCACTGTTCGCAAAGCTCCTACCCTCCGGAAATATTTGGATAGTTCCTCAAAAACTAAATTTTTTTTCTTAGTCGTAATTTTTTTTTGGAAAATTATCAAGAAGGGCGTACGTAATATGTGGACGACCCCTATAATGTTATCTTTAATTATAAATAGCATGTTATCCCTTCGCTCTTGAGGGTCAAGTTCGCCAGTGATTTTAAAATTACCTTTGTACTTTCCTTTGATATCAGTTTTTTCCCCCTTTATCTTTTATTTAACTGTTTACAATACTGTACATATCTCTTTAAGCAAATTAAATAATGTGATCTTTACCCCGATTTCAACTGGAAATATTTGTACAATAATATTATCAGTGGGTGCTTTGCTTATGTAAATAATGCATATAAAACTCTACCATCTTTTCTAGGGGCTAAACCCCCACCCTTCAGAAAAAATTTCAAGTTTCTCCTATGGGTTCCTTAGATTGATAAGATTGTAGAAAAATCTGGTATGACTGGTCGCACATCATACAACCTTCTCTTATCGTAGGAGTGGGTAGAATTGCTATGATTTTGGCAATAAATAAAAATCAATATGGCGAGTTTTATTCTCCGCATATTTCGGATGCATTAGCAGCGATCCCTCATCAGCGGCTGAAATTATAATCAATATGAGTTGAAGAAATACAAATGTTGTTACAATAATATTAAATGTCATATTTTATAATTTTGGAACACGCTATTTTCCTCGCCCTGATTATTCCCGCAGTACGGGGTCAGCGGACCTTATTGTCCCCCTCCATTCCCCTAAACGCTCCATAATTGTATAATTTGATGTACTGAGGATGGATTGCGTTTAGACAATCGGAAATATTTACCAATTAATTATTTTTATGTGGAAAGCAGTCGCTGGTTTGTTTTTTTCTCATAACATTAGCTTGACTTGTTAAATATTAATAGTTTTCGATATCTATAAATATGAAAGTTGGGCCAAACGTCCGGTCACCTAGTGCAAAGGGAAGCATTCTGAGTTCCATTTTTGGGAATCATGGAACGTTGGCCGACCAACAAATAAACATACTCACACATAAATTATTTTGACTCGATTTGTATGTATAAAATATTAAATAATTATGTCGATGCTCAAAGATTCGGTTATTCGAGTTTCAAAAGAAATGAGCTGTCTCTCATTTTTCTTTCTCTACAATAAAATCAGTTATAATAATCTACGTGTGAAGATCTTCTGTTGCTCTTTGGATGTTTATAAGAAAGGAATGAAGAGAATTCTTCTTTATTCTTGATAATTTTTTTTTTTTTTTTTTTTGTATTAGTTGAATAAGACTGAATGTTAATTAAAGTAAATTTATTTATTTATTTGTTTACTATTTTTTGTTTCTAGCGCTATCGATTAATTGGAAGTTTCCTCCTGTTGATATACCCTTTTTGATTAACAAATTTTATATGTAGTATTTAATCATAACTAGAGACCGGATTTTAAGCAAAATGCTTATTGCTCAATTTTATAAGCAACCATTAGATATTCAATTTCTATAGGAATTAGGAAAAACTAATTGTATTGAGATTGCATTTTTTATGCTTCTTTTTTGAGTTTTCATGCTTTTTTTCCCTTTCGTGCTTATTTGAACTTATTTTACGAATATTTATAATTTTTTTTTTTTTTTTTTTTATTAAAAAACACACTTTTTTCACATTCACGTATGTGAAGGACGTATATAAGGGGGGGGGGGGCGCCCCCCCAAAAAAAAAAAAAAAAAAAAAAAAATTCCAAAAACCCCGCAGTGCGAAAAAATATAGCCCTGTAAAAAAAAATTTTTTCCGCAGGGTGAAAAAAATTCCGCAAAAACAAAATTTTTCGCAGAGCGGGGCGGAATAAATTTAGTTTCTTTAAAAAAAAAATTTGTAAATTCCATTGGTATGAGTAAAAATTGCTTATGAGATGCTTTTTTCAACTTTTATGCTTATTTAATAACTTTTTATTCAAGTTTTTTATGCTTTTTTAAGCACTTTTTTTCCATTTTTTTATGCTTTTTTGTCCGGTCTCTAATCATAACCATTAATATACATGTAAAAAACGAAATAATAGAAAATATATTATTATAAATATTATTTTTATAGTTAAGTGAGTACATACCAAATGTCTTTCTTTAAGAAAATTATCATTTATCATTTCTTATTCCATGTTGAATTATGAAATATTTTTGAGAATTCCTTTTTAACCATCGGAAATAATCTTTTCTTTCTGAATTGTGTTATTAAACATTCGTGACCTAAAAAAAAAAAAATTTGTATTAGTCTTAATTCTAATGAGTTAAGTTATAAGAATTTTGAATTAGTGTCCTAATTTATTTATGTTTACCTTTAATTTCCAAAAAAATATTGTCAATTTTTTCTCTTCTCTCAATTTTTCACGCTCACATAAACACCAAAAAAGTAATTTTCATTTACTACAACAAAAAGTGTATGTAGTAAATGAAATTAATAAAAAAAGAACAGCAAGGAGGTTTTAAATAATTAATTATCTCTTGCTTGTCGAATACAAATTATATACTATATATATATATATATATATTTGATCAATATATATATATATATATATATATTTACCGTAAACTGGGAGTCTGAGGAAATCATATCTGTGAGAATGAATGTGATTTTTTGGATTACAAGCAAACGAGTGTAGGGGCTATCCCGGAAGAGATCCTACCTAGCCTAACACAAAATACGAAGACAATAGAGAGAGTATTTGTAACCCCGTCTCCACCTTCAGATCGGTGGAGCCCTCGGGTTCCTAGCCTCAAGGATTGCAATTTTGACCCTCCAGGCTATTCCTGGAGAAACGGCAACCCTTCCCTGACTCGCTTTACCCATAGAGCCACCTCAAACCCACCCTCAAAGATACAAAAACATATCAGACTCCCGAATGCGTCAACAAAAGAAGTCTTTTCGCAAAAGACAAGAACACTTAAGAACCTGGGCTACGATTTTTCAATCAGATCTGGCCACATCTCCTTGTTCATGGAATAAATCAACGAGAATATCTTTCATTTTAGCTCTCCGTTTGGGTCCTAAAATAAAGAAATAAATCAAGGAATCCTAACAAAAAGGAACAAGCTAAAGTAGGCACCTGAAGCTAATAACAACAACTATCCAACAGAGGCCTTAAATGAAAGTATTCACGTTGATTTCTCTACTATTAGATTCACGAGGAGTAGCTACAGATTTAAAAAAATCCCTCTCGTTGGCATGGTGCACCCTCCGCCCCTCTAGATTTAAAACTTTAAACTACATTTAAGGTGTAAAAATAGGTTTTCTAAATTGTAAATATGATAACGAAATCCCGCAGTGGAAGAGGAGGCTCTTTCTCTCTCTCTGTGTCAGCTGAAAAAAACATCCTCAAAAGCAAATCTAATCTACCCCCTTTAATATTCTTGCACCATGCTTAATATACCTTTGTTCTGTTGACCCTCAGGAATCTGTAACAAAAAAGAAAAAAAGAAATTAAAATCAGATCATTTATATATTTTTGGATTTATAAAGGTATGTTTAGAGTATTCACCTCCTGAGGGGTTGACGGTCGCTAGAAGCTCCTTGCCCCGCACTCGTAGAGCTGAATCATCGTAGCTCCGTTACACTCGTAGAGCTGATCAAGTTGATTGCACTAGTTGGACACTGAACACTGAACACTGAACACTGATCACTGAACACTAAGTATTGATGACTGAACACCGAACACAATTGCCCTGGAGAAACACAAACCTGCAAAAGAGAAAATGTATAAGAATATTTCCCTTAGATGTCTAGCAATCTAGTGAAAATAATTCTTCATTGGGATTTTATGAATGAAGTTTAAAGGATTACAATGCCCAGGTATTTATCTCCACCGACCCTTCTCTGCGTATGACCCTGCCTATAATCGATATTAGACAGGGCCGTATGTAAATGGAGAAGGCCCCGGGCCCACCCATATATACGGGTTTTGAGCCAATTTCTATATTTTTTTATGGGAATATATTTTTGTTTGAGAAAGTGCGTCGCATAAATAAAAGTAATAAAAAAAAGAAAGATATTAATATATAAGCATTTTTTAATAAAATTTTTGTCTTTGAGAGGGCCCGGCGCTCTTGTATATAGACGTTTGTTTCTCTACTAATTGAAAAGTTTTTCGACAATTTTGTCCAAAGCATATTTTTGTTAAATATTAAAAAAAAAATTAAGTACAATGAAAAGCATTAAAAAATGAAATGTGAATCTGCTAAAAGTCTTCGCAAAAGCCTTTTATTTTATGAGTTATGGTCCAGTGGGTGCTTGAAGATTTGTTTACATTAAATAAATATTTTTATTTTATGAAATTTGAATTATAATCGAGAATGCTGAGCTATATGTCGGGTTAGAAACAAAGAAACAGCCCCATTACTGTATAATAAGTATTAGTAAAGATCATTTAAATTGGCAGGGGACTGAGTCCAAAGGACTGTTTTTTTTACATATATATAGTTACCTAGCATAAAATCCTTTTAAATCTATTTAAATTGAAAAGAATTGAAGTGATAACATACTCGATAAATAATTATTTAAAAAAAAACATTACAATTTTAACACTTCAAACAATTAAGATAATGCCTACCAGGGGACTGTTAAAACTAGCCGTCGAGACACGAGTTCACTGACAAACGCAGTGGTAACAGTGTCTAAATGGCGTCAGCCCGCATAACCCTGCATAGGGAACGGTGGCAGGTTAGAAACATAAAAGAACTTCACACTGAATTGAGTTACATTTCACGATCTAACGACTGCTCCGATGCATAGTGTGATGTCAGTGCAACTTTCAAAAAAAGTGAGGACAACATTTGACTACTGTTTTTTAATTTAAATTGTTATTTTAAAAATATGATTGTATTTTATAAAGATTCCAACTGTATTCAAGTATAATTAAAGAAAATATTACTCAGAAAATGATAATACAAAAAAATAATATTTGTCATTAAGACTCATAATTTCAGGCATGGGACACGACAGGGGACTGTGTATTGGAGGGTTTGAAGTTCATTTAATCAAATATTACTAATTTATATTACAATATATGCAATTGGATTCCTAGAATAGATAATATATGTCTTAATACTTATTATTCAGAAATAATAAGATGTATTATATAAAATTTGCCTTTTACCTTTTCCAATTAGTAGAGAAAGGCCCATATGGTATTTTAATAAAAATATTTTTGTTTATGGGGGGAGGGAAATCTTTAAATGAGTTCGCCCCCCTGCCCTCCCACCCGCCGAAAAAAATTCTATATACCCCCTGACTGATATTAGATGCATAATAAATAAACACCACGATTGAGGAAACCTTTTGATATAATGAAAAAGGGCGATGAATGGACACCGAAACTTCTATAGGGTTTTTTAATAAGCGCGGGTAGATTGGTTGAAATGGAATAAAACAAGCTGTGTGTGAGGTATTAAATTCTTTTTCTATTTGAAAGGTACATGTATGCCATTATGTATGGAATATAACATCGTTCAAATGTCCGCCGCAGCTTTTCAGTGGCACGGATTCGAGTGGTCCAATTTTGAATGACTCTGCCACATGCGCTGGAACGCATTGGTCGATTGCGGTTTATTGGCATAGACCTGTGATTTCAGAAAATCCCACAAGAAAAAGTTTAGGGGGTCAAATCGCACGATCATGGTGGCCAATTCACGATATCTCTGCGAGAGATAACCAAACCCTCAAATCATTCATGCAGGTTGTGCATCGTGGTGTCCTCTATGTGGCACGTAGCCCCAGCCTGCCGGAACCACATGTATTCTATGTCCATATCGTTCAATTTGGGGCTAAATAAATCGTTTATCATAGTTCTGTAGCGCTCGCCGTTGGCCTCACCAATGTTGTTTTCAAAAAAGTACGGACCAATGACGCCGCCGGCCCAAAATCCGCAACAAACAGTAACTTTTAGTGGATGCATTGTCCCCTGGTGTGGAATGTGGGTTGGCATCGTCCAATATATAGCACTTTGGGGGGGGGGGGGGGGTAATCTGGTGTGACTCGTCGCACAGCACACTATTTTTTAGGGCTGGACGGTAATGGATTTTCATTACCGACCTCGATAATGAAAAAAAACCGGTTTTTCTCGAAAGTCGGTAAAAATTTTTTACCGCCCGCGGAACCAAAGTTTGCCGTTTGCCGCCCGCGGAACAGAAATTTGCCGCCGCGGAACCAAAGTTTGCCGCCGCGGAACATTTTTTTTCGCGGAACCAAAATTTTTTCTCGTCAGAAAAAATATTTTACCTTTTTTTAGAGAAGCCAATTTTTTTGCCGCCCGCGGAACAGAAATTTGCCGCCGCGGAACCAAAGTTTGCCGCCGCGGAACATTTTTTTTTCGCGGAACCAAAATTTTTCCCCGTCCGAAAAAATATTTTACCTTTTTTTTTTAGAGACGCCAATTTTTTGCCGCCGCGGAACATTTTTTTTCTCGCGGAACCAAAATTTTTTACCGTCCGAAAAAATAAGCTTTTACCGACTTTCGAAAAAAAAACCGGTTTTTACCGAATTAGAGGTTCGTTACCGCGTTTTCGGTAAAAAATGTTTCCGGTTTTTCCGGTAAACCGGTTTACCGTCCAGCCCTACTATTTTTTCTTAATTTCGGTAATTTAAAGGCGCATTCTGTACTTGTTTGCCAGAATATAAATACAAATCAAATTTTTAAGTATTAATTTTAAAAATTTTACATTAAAAATAAATTTCTTTTCGAAAAAAAAGTATTTTTTTTTAAATCTCGGGGGGGGGGTAATTACCCCCTTTACCCCCGCCCTTGTTTCCACTATAATTACACGGTACAAGAATTTTAAGATTAAAAATATAATCGAGAAAGAAAAAAATACGAAATGAAAAGGTATAGTACCTTTCTTATAGGTTAATGTTACTTTTATATTTCTTCTATATTTTTGTTATTTTTTAAAAAATCTGGGTCAAATTGGGTTTGCCACTTCTATTTTAGGCTAATAAAAAGAATGGGGTGAGAAAAAAACCCTAAAAAGTTCCATATCATAGAAAAAAATTGACGACAATGTTAAATCGAGCCTAGCCATTCATCAAAAAATGGGCCAGGTCGCTATGAATGATTTTCATCCAAAATTGGGTTTCTCTTCTAAACGCTCCAAAATCCAGTCAGCGAACAAACATTTGAACGATGTTATATTCCATACATAATGGCATACATGGGCCTTTCAAATAAAAGAGGTAATACCTCACATACAGCTTGTTTTATTCCATTTCAATAACTACTAGCCCTTATTGAAAAATCCTATATAAAAGAAGTTCTCATAACAACAATTAGAATATTAATATCGGATATATCAAATATTTAAATAGAGATTTAGTATAAAATTAAGATCATTTTCCTCACTTTTTATGTTGTTCACAAATTTCGATGCATTTTATTATGCAAATAATATATTTATCGCAAAAATTTTTATTCTAATCTATAGTTTGATCCTTAATGAATGTATCTAACTATAAAAAGTAAATGTACTTACCAAAATGTGGAAATTATAGGAATCCTGGTCCGGTGGAAGACGGGCCTGTTGTCTATGTCAAGCCCTCTCTGCAGGTCTAAAGGCGATGCTTTTTCTGAACTTGAGCCAAGCAGAGAAGCGCAGGTAGGCCATAGCTGGATAAACTAGAAAAAAGAAAAAAAGAAAGAGAATTAGGAATAGGAAAAAATTTCAACTCATACGTATATTATATATATAAGCTTATATGTTTGATGATTTGAGATCCCAATGTGGGTGTTTTTTTATGTGATTGAGTTAATATGTTGTATCGTGTAATATTTAAAGTTTAATTAAATATATTTACAAGTATATTATTAATTCTAGTCCCACATACTCTCTTATTTGATATTAAATCCAAAAAATAAATTTCCAAATAGTTTTTACTTCATTTTAGAATCTTTTCTCCATTTAAAGTCTTTTTAAAATAAATCATTTCAACATTAGTAGAACACATATTAATTTTTTTTTTTTTTTTTTATTAGAAAAAAATATGGGGAATGACTTCCCCGAGACTTTCTCGTATATTCTTTTGGAATTACGTCTGGGTGTGTGTGTGAACACGATTGCTTAAAAACCAAAGCAGCTAGACCGATGAAATTTGGTATATGCTCCTTACACTAAAATTGTAGATTTCTATCAACTTTTGGAGTAAGGGGGAAATACGCGTATTTACTCCAAAAGTTGATAGAAATCTACAATTTTAGTGTAAGGAGCATATACCAAATTTCATCGATCTAGCTGCTTTGGTTTTTAAGCAATCGTGTTTACCACACACACACACACACACACACACAGACATAATGCCAAAAATAGTTTTTTTGGACTCAGGGAGGTCTAAAACGTGGAGAAACATCAAAATCTCGAAGTCGAATTTTTTTACGATTACATAACTTTCTCTATACGAGAAAGTAAAAAAGATTTTCATTTTTAAAATAAAGAATATTGACTGTAAATGTAAAAGATATCTTTTACATTTACATTTTTTTTAATCATATGATTAAAAAAAATAAATAAAAGATGATTTTTCTAATGTGAAAGATAAAAAAATGAATTTATCTAAATCAATTAAAAATAAATAACTTGTAGTTGAATAAATATAATCAGGAACTATAAAAATAAATAATAATAAATATATATATGACAAGATCAGTGTGATCAAATATATATAAATTCATAAATGATTTTGATAAATCTGATTAAATATTAAAATCTAAAATAAATGCGATTAATTATAAAATAATAAAAAAAATCTAATCTCTTCTCTTTCAAATTAGAAAATCATCTTTTATTTTAAATATGAAAATTGATTTATTGTAAAAAGATATTTGTATATACATATAAATATGGGAGCACCTCAAATATTCAAAGGAATTATTTAAAAAGAAGATTTAAATGCGGAAAGAATGAATATTATCTGATTCCAAAATAAAATCAAAACTATTTGGAAATTTATTTTTTGTAATGAGTATTAAATAAAAGCCAAAAATATTTAGGTTTTAACTGCATCTAAATAAGCCTTCATATAAATTAATAAAACATGCTATCAGTTTAAATCATATTTAATAGAATATTAATTAAGTTTCAAATGTAAAAAGGTATTATATAATATTAAAATTTTATTACCTGTACAGAACTGTCAGTCTGATTTTGTAGGCAGACTATATTTAAAATAATTCGGTTGATCTGCAGAATAAAGTGCCAGGCCATGCCAGGCCACCTAGAGGGCGCTGAGGTGATTCATTTGTTTTTCTTTCGTTCTTCTTTTGGGATTCGTTCACACTATTTCATTTTTATAAGACGACATTTTTACATTCATCTCCTGGACTTCCCTTCATTGAAGACGTCCCCTGCCTATTGTTTTTTTTGCCATTTTGCCATTTTTGCTCTCTGGAATTCCCATTTTTTCGGCATTTTAATTTCGGCAGGTAAGAATCTTTTTTTTTTTTTTTAAACAACTTGCAGGGGTCCCGACCTTCGGTTTTAAGTTCGGTTCTTTTTTATTTTTAGAAAAAAATTAAAAACAACTAGGGAATTCTCGGCTTCGGTTCGGTTCGGTTTCGGTTCGGCTCGGCTCAGTTCGGTTCAAAACCATCCAGTTAGAAGCGAATAGGTAGCTTTTAAAAAAATTTTCGGGCCCGAAGGGTCCGAAAATTTTTTTTTAAGGGCTACCGATTCGCTTCTAACTGGATGGTTTTGAACCGAACTGAGACGAGCCGAACTGAACCGAAACCGAACCGAAGTCGACACTAGTGACAAAACAACTTCAGGGATCACGACCTAATTGTTTCGGTCCTTCGGTTGCAGTTCGGTTTCCTTCGATTAAAAAAAATTAAAAAAAAACTAGGAAATTCCCGGCCTTAGTGACAAAACAAATAGCGTGCCCGATTGAAAAGAACGAAAGAATCAAAACAAATAGCGCGCGCAAATGAAAAGAACGAAAGAATCATGAATGTTAAGCTAATGTCAAAAGAGTGAACTAGTCACCTAGTGCGAGAGCTTGGCACTTTATTCTGCAGATTAACCAATAATTCATTCACATTTAAGAAGAAAATAATTAATGAAATTAAAATATTTAATAAAATACAATCAAGTTTTTTTTAAAAAGAAATTAAATAAATGTCAAATGAGAAAAGAGATTATATCGTTGGGCAAATGACTTAGGCACATATAATGATTTAATTTGAAATCATGCGAAATGGATTAATTATCAAAAAAAATAATTAAAATTTACCTTCAAAGCTGATAAAATGAATGACTGCAGCATTTAGGCCATAAATAATAAATAGTTTAGGCGGGCAAAGACATTGAAGCTAGCATAATTTGACAGATAAGAGCAAGTGGATCAGAGAAGCTAAGCAAAATGGACGACCAACTCTCGTTGACAATTATTCATAAAAAAAAATTTAGAGGAAAAAAAAATTTTTATAAAGTAAATTATTCCTAACTTTAAAAATTTATTTAGAATAATTTTTTATATAAACTTTTTTATTTTCTGCTTTTAATTCTATTTTTTCAAAAAAAATTCTTACATCCAATATTTTAAAGTTAAAATAATTTATTATTTAAATTTTATATTTCATAATGGATTTGTGTAATATTTATGAGTTACAACCCCACCCCACCCCCCACTCATAGAGGTATAAAAAACAGTTAAAAATAAAAAAAGTGCAGGAGAGTAGATTTGACTCGCGAAGTTTAAGTTACCTGAGAATAAAGGGAAAAAAAATATAGATTGCTTGAGGACGAATTAACCACTTGAGCCACACTTTATGCAATTCTCTAAGGGAAATATAAGCCATTATAAGAAACATGAAATAGAAAAGTATTAAAAAAATTTTAATATTCCATATATATATATATTATATATGTATATCATATATATATATCTTTTCTCTTTTATGCTGATTAATAATTTTGTATTCAAAATTTCAAAATCATTCCATAGTTTTCAAATAATTCAAAAGGAAAAAATGCGTCAGATTGTTTGTATGCCTTGGATGTAATTAAACCAAAAACTCTAGCTAATATATGATACATGTCATTAATTCTTGAATTCCCCTGATTCCCAAGAGAACTAAAGCTCCTTTAATTATGTACTCTGATTACGGAAGTTGTTGGCGATCAAGAGCTAAGCTTATTTTA
>JAKCPI010004009.1:0-23386 GCA_023213315.1 Euborellia annulipes
GTCTAATATACAGTGAGGGACAATATTAACCATACATTTTCAACTTGTGATTATTTCATTGTTTTTAAAAAATATTATATATTTTTTAATGGAAACTTTCATGGTTCAAACCTAGAAAATTTCCAATAAAGATTTTCATTTTCTTTTACAAGCATAAGAACAATTTTCGCATGACGTCATATTCATATAAATCATTGCTACGCACAATTTATTAAACTTTTTTTTTTTTTTTTTTTAAAACATTCATTAATTTTTTCTCATTCACACTCACACTCACACACTCATTCACACACTCTCAACTTACCTTTAAGACTTTAAACGATATCGTTATTTATAATTATACATATTGGGGTTTAGATTTATACAAGCCATTTGGTATCTAAATGCCTTATATAAAATCATGGACTGGCCTGGGTTTGAACCCGCGACGTTTGGTATTTGAGGTTAGCACGCTAACCTCTACACCATGCCCCGAGGGCCATGTAAATCTTATAACCCAAATGGGAAGCTTACCATAGAACCTTTGCATGGTGTTAGGAATAAATTCCTTAGGTTAATTTTGAGAAGATATGGATGATTTTTTACTCATTTATGTTTGCAATTTTTGTAATTTTTCAATATTTTTTTCTTTATTTTTCACTTTTTAATTAATTTTTTCTAATTAAACTTTTTAACTATTTCTAAATTTACTTTCAGATAAGATAAACACTCAGGTTACTTGGGCCCAAAAAGAAAAAGTGTTTCATATCTCCATCAATTTAACAAAGTCTCGAGAAGGACAGAGTTCGAGGTTTTCTGCTAAAATGTGACAATGTGATTTTTAGTTAAATTGATGGCGATTGAAAAATTTTCTTTTGGGCTCACTTTTTACGGTGGTCACTGCAATATTTTTATTTTCATAAAAATAAATATAAATAGATTTTTATCAGAAAAGAATAGGATTAACACAACCAGATATCAATTAAATTCGATTCTAGATTAAAAATTTTCAACTCCGGCGATCCGCAGTTACTTCCATCCTTACTGTTGAACGGTAAATTTTCTACTAAAATATGAGTTTAATTTTATTATAAAACTTACCGTCCAACAGTAACGATGGAGTAACGGCTCATCGGAATTAAAAAATTATGAGATATCCAAAATAAAAATAGCTCTTTTACTATTTTATCTTTTTTGAATGAATCATAATTTTATTGAAACTGGAGCCACCCAGTTTACTCAATAATTTCAAGTTTACATAATTAATCTAATCTTAAATAATTATCCAATTTCCATATAACATTTTTGAAAAAATAACCGAATAAAATTAAAACAAATGTAAAAATTGATATCATACCCTAAAAAATTAATTTCTTTCTTTAAAGGAGGCGAATATGAATAAAAAGGTATATTTCCGCAAGATTTCTTATTATCTTTTTTTTCCCGGGCTTGGTGTAGTAGGTAGCGTGCCTACCTCCTATACCAAACGTCGCGGGTTCAGACCCCAGGCAGTCCGATTTTATTTAAGCCATTTGGATACCAGATGGCTTAAATAGAAATACCTGGATCCCCAATAGATATTATCTTATATAACGGATATCGCAAAGTCTTATATGGCCTAAGTTGCCGAAAAGACTGTATGAATGACTGTGTGAATGTGTGTGCGAGTGTGAAAAATATGAGTTATCGTTAAAGTCTTATATGGCCTGAGTTGCCGAAAAAGACTGTGTGTATGCGTTTAGTGAGTGTGAATGGGTAAAAAGTGTGAGTGTTAAAAAAAGGCAATATTCTCCAAATCATCAGGAGAAACGTTTAAATAATATAAGCATCTGAATTCAAAAGTAATTAACAAAATTCATTAATTTTCTTCTATTTATGATATGGTAAAATAATCTTAAAAAGTTATTTATAATTTCTAAATATGTAAATGTAAATTTTTTTAACAGTAAACAATAAATAGATTAACAAGTTTCACTCATTTTAAATATTTAAAATGAATTTAACCAACCATGATTCATTTGAAAAAAAAACTTTCTTATGATATAGATAAAAAATGCTTTAATTAGCAAATATTTAATTATATCGTTTGTTTTAATTAAATCTAATAAATGTAAAAATTTCTAATCTTGAAATTTAATAACTACTTTAAAAAAAAAATCATTTTAAATATTTGCAACCATATAGAGTCAAACCATTTAAATAAACAGGGGCGTAAATAATACCCCCGCATACCTCGCAATGCGGGGGGGGGAGAGCAGCGGGTCAAGGGGCGCAGAGACCAGGGCACATAAAAAATATATAAAAGAATTTAAAAAATAAAATGTTGTAAACACATTATCTTCATAATAAATTTTACAATTCATTAAGATATCTTGATAAAATTGTTCATAAATAACATGTTCAACAGTTTTTGGGGTATTATGAGCTCATTTTTTTAACATTCACACTTTTTTCTCATTCCCACTCACATTTTTCTCATTCCCACTCACATTCACACACACATTCACACAGTCTTTTCGGCAACTTAGGCCATTTAAGACTTTGACGATAACCGTTGTAATGAATATATCTATTGGGGGTTCAGGCATTTCTATTTAAGCCATCTGGTATCCAAATGGCTTAAATAAAATCATCGGACTGCCTGGGGTCCGAACCCGCAACGTTTGGTATAGGAGGTAGGCGCGCTTCCTACTACGCCAAACCCGGGGGCATGACCTCTTCTTGAGTATATGGGTAGCACTGATTCAAAAAATCATCTGTTTTGCACCATCAGGCATCGAGAAAAATAAATTTTAATAGAAGATTTGCTCTAAAGCCGCTATTATTTTGAATTTTCATTTAATTTTTATTAAGGCCTCACCCCTTAAAAATAATTAAATAGTTAAAATACATAGAAATATTCCAGTTTCAGTACAAACTTCGTTGATTTTGTGGTGCAAAACACAGCTAAAAGTTTAGAATAGTCGAATATCATTTCAGTTTTTTTAAATTTGGACACCCCTAAAAAATTTTTACCATCCTTGAATGCAAAAATCGTGTATTTACAATATTCTGTAGTTATTTAATTTTCCAAAAATCATTCATTCGTTCAAATCTGTTAACTATTAACGAAATTATAAACAAAATAGTTATCAAAGTCAAGTACAAATATAAGAAAATTTTATGATACATGCTTTAGAAGTTAGGACTTTTCTTGAGTATATGGATAGGGATGAAACCTGACTTTGATAACTATTTTGCTCATAAATCAATGTATAGGGCCCGTATTTGTTAAATATTTTTTAAAATAATGATATGTATTTAAATTTTAAATTTTTGGAATTCTATAGGGCCTACTAACAAATATTTTTTTTTGAATTCTTGTAATTGCGGCCGTGTGTGTGGGGGGGCTCCCGGGCTCCAGTCAATGTAGTTACGCCTCTGTAAATAAATTTCCTTAAATTTAAGTTAAGTCAAGTAATATAATTTAAGTAATAATTAACTAAAACAGAAGCTTCTTTCTTCTAGTTAATTAGATTATTCTATAATATATACTGGTATTTACTAAAAACTTTTAATAAATTTAAGACTTTAGACTCTTTGTGTTACGGGTGAACACATGTTTTTTCATTCATTCAATTAACCTATTTTATTTTAATATTTAATTATTTTTTTGTTAAAGGAATTCACCCTCACGATTCCAAATCATGGGAAGAAGGCTATTTAGAAGACCTGCGGGAATTGGCTAACAATCCAGAATGTGTTGCAATTGGCGAATGTGGTTTAGACTATAATCGAGATTTTTCTCCAGTTCAAGTACAAAAAGAAGTTTTTGAAAAACAGGCATTTAGTAATTTATATTTTTATAACTATGAAAGAATTCACATCTAAATTGAATAATTTTCTTTTGTTTTTTAGGTAAAACTCGCATGCGAATTGAGAAAGCCATTATTTTTACATGAACGAGACGCACATGAAGATCTGATTGAGATTTTATCCAAATATAGAGATCAGTTGCCACCTGCAGTAATTCATTCATTTACTGGCACAGTTGAACAAGCTCAGACTTATTTATCATTAGGATTTTATCTAGGCATGACAGGTAAGAAATAAAAATTATACAGGTTTTTACACTATAAATGCAAATTAATCAATTGGTATGTCTTTGTGGCTGGAAGTATTGATGAGGCGAGTCAAAAAAGCCTCAAGACTTTCGGTGGCCAAAAGTTTATTATTAAAGCGAATGTACCAGGCTGACGTTTCGGCCCTCTACAGAGCTGTTTGGCGAGAATAAATGAAACACATTCACATGAACGAAGCATTCAAGAGGACAACAAAGGAATGAATTTATTCAGTTCATGCGAATGTCGCTGAAATTGGGTTTTCATTTATTCTCGCCAATCGTCTCTGAAGGTGACCGAATCCTCTGCCGCGTACGGCAATAGTTTGGCGTAAATCAAACAAATTAGTTTTGACCTTAGATCAATTAGAATAAATAGGGACGAGGTATAAATGGCCTTAAATGCCGAAAAAGACTTTAAAAAACAACTTTGTTTCTATTAGTTATTTAATTTTAGATCCAAGATTTAAAAATTTAAATTTCACACATTGTAGAAATTTTAAACGAATCGTCTTCATATCATAAAAATATTAATAATTATTACTTAACAAATAAATAAATATTTTTCAGGATATCTTTGTAAAGATAAGTCTGATAATGGAGTACGCAAATTATTAGAAGATGGATTAATTCCTTTGGAGAAACTTCTAGTAGAGACTGATTCACCTTTTATGTACCCAAATACAAGAGCTTCCAAACTTCCTAATAATGTTAAAGAAAGTCTTACAGAAAGGTAATTTATTTTTTTACAATTTAAATAAAATTGACATAAATTTATTTAAATGTCAAAATATTATATATGTCTTAAATATTAGATAGACCTATTCATTTGTACCAGATATTAATTCAACAAATGCCACGATTCAAACTCAACGAGTCAAATGTTATTTAACATATTTTATGACTATATTTATTTTGAGGGTATCCAAGATATCGGTTTCTCTGCTGGAACTCAGCGAGAAATTTTTGTATAAATATTTCTCACTTGGGAATGAATTTGCATTTCCAGCTGCATATATTGAAGAATGTGAGTTTTTGTTGTTGTTGTCTCAAAAATCTGGTGGCCTAAGGCAATTGGAAGCACTCTGATTCTTTGGATAGAGTGAAGATCCCAGGATCGATTTCCTGGGACATGGAGATGTTTGGCCCACCAGCAATATATTTTTTTTTTTTTTTTTTTTTTATAACCCTCTCCCCGGCCCCCCCTTTTTTTCCCCGGGGTTCCTTTGCGGAACCACCCCCCCCCCCCCCACCCCCCCCTTCCCCTCGCCCCCCTCCCCCCCCCCCCCCCCGTTAAGTTACTTCCCTTCCTTTCTCCCTCTCCTCCTCTTTTCCTCTCCTCCTTGTCTACTCATCCTTTTTTCTTTTTCCCCCCCCCTCCTTTTCTCCCCCCCCTTCTCTTTTTTGGGGTGGTCCTGGTTTTTGGGGGGGGGCTCCCTCCCCCCCCCCCTGTCTCCTCCTCCCTTCCTACGCTGCATCCCTGGGGGGGAGCCTTCTTTTCCTCCCCCCCCCCCCCCGGGGTTGTCCCCCCCCCCCCCCCCCCTCTCGTTGGCTTGTGGGTGGTGTTTTTTGGTGTGATTTCTTTCCCGGCCTTGTTTTTGTTTTGTTTTTTTTTATAAATTTATTTTTTTTTTGAAGATGGATTGTTTCCCCCCCCCCCCCCCCCCATATATATATATATATATACAAAATTTGTTAATATTTTCTCTTTTTATATTATATGATATATATATACCGGGTGGGCCAATAGTGCGTGGACAGAAGATTGTGGGCTTATTAATGAACTTTTTAAAGTTTGTTGATCGGACATAATGTGGGGCCTTTAGGGCTACAAATTTAAAATATTTTTGTTCCAATTGCACTTCTTATACAGGGTGATCCATATCAAAGTTATGTTTTTTAAATGGACAAAAATTTGGAAAAACGCAGGCTATTAATATAATAATTGCATCTTTTCAGATCTACAATGTTTTTATCCCGATATTGTACGTTCCAACGAAACGAACCCTGCTCTCTTCCTGCAATTGTTGAAATGATTGCCGCTTTTATGGGTAAAAAACCTGAAGAGGTAGCACTTGCCACAGCATTTAATGCACTTAAAATTTTTGGACTATCCCAATAATTTCCAACAATGCTGGATGGCCTAAAGCCGCAAAGGTAAATAACTATTCATTCAAAGTAGGGAAGAGAAACAACGAACGATTCGAGCTTTTCGAATTCAAACGATTAATTAAAGAGAATGAAGAAGAGTAATATTTAATATTTCTTTCAAATATTGATTGAATTTTATATTTTATATGGAATATATTAAGAAGGCAGAATATTAACCACGAGAAAGCTAAGATTTGAGATTTATATATATTTAAAAAAATGTTTACATTTATGTCTATTTTTTTATATGTTTATGTATTTTATATAAATATATGTCTATATATAAAGAGTTTTAGGACTCACATTTGTCCTAAATTTGTTCCTAAAGCCGAAGAATATTAATTCTTTCCAATATATTATTTATATCATCAAAATTAGGACAAATGTGAGACAATCTGATATTTTATTCAAGTAGAAATTAACATTAGAAATCAAATTTTTTTTATTATTTTATAATAAGTATCAACGAAATGATGATTTTGGCTTAAAAGACTGATAAAAACCAAATCTACTAAACATATTTAAAAAATCAACGAGATGCTTTTTAATCAAATTTAATAAAATATAATGCTCATTTTAATCTGGTTGCTTCCAAGAATTTTATAAATTCTTTACTAATTATTTGTAAAAAATAATGATGAATCTCTCTTAACTTGCAAAAGTTGAAAAGAGTTCATCTCGAGAATAGCAATAAATTAATATAAAATATATTAATGGATACAAAATAAAAATCACCATGTCTTTCATAGCCATTTACATATATATATAAAATAATTATTACAAATAATCTTTCTAAATAGATTAGGTGAACTAAATTTAAACCGACTCAAATATTTAAAATTTTATTTCAACATTTTTTCACATCGATTTACCTTTTTTATGAATTCTTTCTATTGCATTTTTTATTTCAATTGACGTCATTTTAGGTATTGAAGGCCATTTAGACCCGTCTCTATTTATTTCAATTGGATTGGTAGCCAATCCAATTTAAATAAATTGTCGCATGAGACGGGATATGAACCCGCGACCCTTGGTACAGATGGCCAGCATGCCAACCATTACACCAAGGCCCGAGTTTTCTATTGCTTTATTATATTGTACAATGAAGATGACTCGGTATCCTAGGCTAAAGGTAATCTGTCTGCCGCGAAAATCCTACTTCGAGTCTAGGGGGCCCAAAATGCCCAATCAAATCACAAACTCATCTTACAATTTTCCTTATTTCATTACGATCTGGCTAATATACAATCTATGGGTCCTTGTTTGGAAAATTTCCAACTATTTCAAACAAAGCTTTAACTAGTTAGCATTAATTCAATAGTTCTTGAGCAGCTATAATGATAGTATCCTTATTTCTTCACATTGTGAATATCTGAGTGGACAAACCACTCGACACTAAAAGTGTAGAACCCTTTATTGTTTGCTTAGGATTTCTATCCCTGCAAAGTTCGTTACTCACTTTTTCGACTTTGAAATATGAAATAAAAAAAATTTTAAATTTAGTCCTGTTTAAATTTGATTCACCACGTATTTTATCTATATTAATTTGATATAGTTTTAAAATTATAAATAAATTTTTATTACATAAAAATCTTTTGGTTAATATTCTGAAAATTTTATTTGGGGTATTTTTTTGGTGTATTTTTTTAATACAATTTTAGCAAAGATTTTAAAACTTTATTTTATTAATTAAAAGTGTATATATAGCTTTTAAAATAACCAATCGTGGCCTTTATTTGTGATACAATCTAAAAATTTTGACATAATACTTGTAAAGATTTACTAAGTGCCTTGTTAAAGTTCCTTATAAATTTTATATTAGTTACCTCTATATATTTATAAAATAAACTAGAAAAATAGTTTTAATTATTGTAAATACAATCATCACTTCCTATTCTTCTTATTCTATATTTTTCAGAATTAATTTTTAGATAGTTATATTCATACTTTGTGTGTTATTTTAGATTTTAATAATGAAACAGTTTTTTTTTTTTTATTTCTATTATTATTGCTTTTATATGTGAACGATTTCCATTAACTTTATATATTAAAGTGCCAAGTATCAAGTACCTTAAATAAGGTACTTAGAAGTCGAATACTATACAAATTTTTTATAAATGTATAGTTGTTCATTAGTTTCAAAAATAGAATATAAATGTTATTATTTTATTTTATTATTCATATTCATGTACCATAATTCATTGTCTTAATCCTTTTTCCTAGCTTACACTGACACTTGGCCGTCCCCTTGTGAGACCATTCATACATTTTACTTTTAATGAGCCCAGAAAGGCAAAAAAATCTCTAAGTTTATATTTAAATAGCTTTTTATTTGCTTAGAAGAGGTTTGACAAATTTATTGACTGCAAGTAGGTTGAAAGAATTGGTCTGCTGGATGCTTTATTCTCTTAGACCTTGGGGCGGGAAATGAACCTATGACTCTTTGGACAGAAAATTAATGTTTTCTCTCCCTCTCTGTTATGTCATGGTGGGGTGTAGGTGGAGGTAGGGATTTTGGTTGCGGGGGGGGGGTTCATGATGATTATTAGTCAATTTCGAACAAGATACTTCAAGATAAATTATTGAATTTTTTCTAAATTAAAAGATAGGGAATAGATTAATTTACAAAAATAAATAAATACTTTTTTTTTTTTCTATTCGAAGAATATATTTTGTCGCTACCAGTGTCTCGGTAGAGATGAATCATAGGCCAAATTTGTGCTTGTACTATAATTTTTGATTTCATTATGGTTGTACAAAAGACCGCCTGAATATAATTCCAAAACAAAAGTCACTAAACATCTAAAAATTTGACATTTCCAAAGTATTGGATATTTCATTGATATTACTAATTATAATTTTATTTTAAGCCAAATTGATTATATTTTTCTAAAATTTTAAATTTTTTTAATAAAGAAATTTCTAACTTTTATTTTTGATTCGCTACTCTAGTTCTTTTCTTCTTAAAAAGATTAGTTCTTTTTGACCCCCTTTCGTTTTTAACAAATTAATCCTTTTAAAAGGTGTTGTCATGTTGAATATCTTTTAAATCAATTAAAGATCGATTTAGCAAATATCAAATATCTACAAAATAATTCTATTTATTAAAAAAAAAAAAATGAAATGATGAGAACTCTTCTTATGATGAATCGTTCTTTTATTTGGTCTTCGTTTCTTAGCAACTCGTTCTTGCATGAACGTCATTTCTTTTCACATTTATTAGGTTGGCAACTGTTGCCATTTCCCAAGGTTGTTAAAACAATAAAAATGGTGTTCTTTGATTGTTCGATAGTCCACAAATAGGGTAAGAAATTGACAATTTCTTCCGTATTAAACAAATTTTTATAATTAATTTTCATCTTTTTTAACATATTCTCGAATAATTTCATATATTTTATATAATTTTTCCTTTTTCTCTTTGTGTTAAGTCCAAAATTAAGTATCGTATGGTGATTAGTTTTCGAAACTGTGTCATTCATTTTGACAAGTGTTTAGTGTGATTAAGTGGAAATTTAAATAAAATCTTCATTCATTTTCTTTTTCTCATTCATGATATTTAATTCTACCCAAAAATGCCAAAAATTTTAAAATATTATATGACAGGTATTTTGTTTTGTAAAAAAATTGCAGCATTTTTTTGTTGTCCTCTTTTTTTAATAAACCATATAAATTTCCAAATTTTATTACTATAATTACAAATGTCTATGTTTAATTAATATTTTTTATTTATTCCGAAGAATACATTGATATATTTTATTCAAAAGAAATTAATTGGATACAGGTCATATTTTGATCATCAAAAATTAAATTTTGATTCCTAACATGGATTTTGTGCATTTCAACTTGCTACATCTATTCGCAATATCATTTTTTCTTAAAAAGTTGACGAACTTGTCCCACTTAGCTATCTGCAATGACCTAAGTATCTGTGCGACTGTATCAGTCCAATCATAAAAAAAAAATAATGAATTTTTCCATATATTTAAAAAAACCAAATATACAATGGTGATTCTTTGAGCCATAACTAATTTTAAAATATTATTTTTTTTACATGAAAGCATATGGAATAGTCTTCACATGAGTCCCGTTGTGAATTTGACGACGGAGGCGACGGTTTCCACAGCCGGCGTCGCCTTCGGTGTCAACAGTTCGACGTCGATGCCGACCCCCACGGAACCCGGAGTTGCCGTGACCGAGGTCGAGACTATCTTCCTACAGACCAAGGCCGCCCAGGGCATCGCCGGCGCCTTCGTTTGGCTCGCCCTCTTCCTCACCTGCCAGCAGGTAGGCTTAAAGAGAGCCTTTCTCTCTTTCAACGTTGAAGTGTTTAAATGTGTTTTTGTTAAAAATTACCTTAACAAATTAAAAAATTTTTTTCTCTCCTGACATCATCAAATTAAAATTATCCATTAAGTAAATTTTATCTTCTTCATTCATTATATATGTAAAATTTTCCCATCGTTAGTTAATATTTTACTATCTTCTCTATTTAAACATCTATTAACATATTTTTATTTAGATTGTTTTTCTCAAATTTTACTTGAGTGTGATTCTATGAGCCACAACTGATGGGCATGACCTATAATAATTTTTTGTTGTAAACACAAACCTGTAAAATTTGGTTTAAGCTGATATCTAGTAGTATAAACACTTAAGGGAAAACCACAAAAAATGACCTAAGTTTAGACTGCAAATCTTTTTTTTTTTTTCGTTGTTATTATTTCTCCCCCTGCACCAAGATGTGTCAACTTGCTCCTCTCACTTAATGTTATGTATTATAATCTGATAAGAAAAATTTAATACTAACAAGTTTCAAAGTAGAGAAGCTAGTTGTTTTAGAGTTATATATTATTTAATATCTGGAAAACGTTTTCTCAGTAACAACAATCAAGAAATTTTTTTCATCAATTTTCCCATTTAAACTTAATTTAAAAATTTACTCATTTGATTAAAGCACAATTATCGGAAAATATCTATGTAAATAAAAAATGATAAATAAAATGCATACAAATGAAATTCCCTAGGGCTTTCATTATTATTAGAATGTTTTTTTAGTTAAAAAACACTTTTTTCCCTTGACATTTTGTTTCATTCTTTTTTGTGGCCTTCCTTCATTAGCTAACAACTAGAGGTCACCGATCCAAGATATTGATCATTTCTGACCCTTTATTTGTTATCAAGATCCCTCTGGCATGATTTTTACATTCATGGCCAAGGCCGTTTGTTTGTCAACTAAAAATATTATTTTTAATTCTCGTAACGAACTATTTATAAAGAGAAAGTATTGTAATCGCAAAAAATTTCGAACTCGAGGTTTTTTAATAATATAATAATATTTTTTTTAATAAATAATTTCATCCCGTGACATAGTTATTATGTGATAAGGGATTCGATTTACAAATTTCTATGCATTTAATAAAATCCATTAGAAAAGAAAATCTGGTGTGACTGGTCGCACAGCACAAAACTTGCTTGCTACACCAGATTTTTTGTGCCGACATATAAGTATGGGAAAATATTTATATTTTGTTACCATGACAACCATTTCTCCTATCTTTTCTATGGAGTACAGGCCCCTGATAAGTAATTATTTTTAAAAACGGTAAAAAAATTGGCTACCTAAGATATCCACAGGTATTTCATGAGACCGCCTTCATGTTTACTCATTCATGACTCATTTTAGATGATTTATGTCAAATTTTTCCGTGTTTCCTGATAAAATGCCAAGGTTTTATCAAATTTTTTCCAGTTTTAATAAAAATGAGAATAACTAACAAAATTTTGGTATGACTGGACTGGACCCTGTTGTACCATTGAGGGGGTCAGCATTTCACACACACACTTTTTTCTCATTCAATTTCACTCACACTCACACTCACATTCACACAGTCTTTTCGGCAACTTAGGCCATATAAGACTTTAACGATAACCGTTATCATTTCTAGGGTCAACTTTTATTAGGGTCTAAATCAGTGGCGGATCCAGAGAAGTTTCTCGGGTGGGGGAGGTAATCTGGTGTGACTGGACGCACAGCACACAATTTTTTCTTATTATCGGTAATTTAAAGGTGCATTCTGTAGTTGTTTATCAGAATATATATACAAATCAAATTTTTAAGTATTAGTTTTTAAAATTTTATATTAAAAATACAATTTTTTTCCCCCAAAAAAATATTTTTCTCAATTCTCGGGGGGGGGGGGGGGTACCCTTTACCCCCTACCCCACTTACCCCCCCCCCCCATTGTATCCGCCCTTGGTCTAAATCTGATTAATATAGGATCTTTATTTTTTCTCCAAATTCTTTCCAATTTTTTAATTGTTTAAATTAGACCCTCTCGGAAGTCAATTCTTAATTAATTCAGGAGGTTTTAATAACCTTATTAATTTCTTTACAAAAAAAAAATAAATTGATTAATTTTTTAGCTAATTTAGTCAAATTATTTGAAAATCATCCCTTCCATATCGATAAATTTAGAAATTCAAAAAAATTTCGCCTCTCACTTCTGAAATGATAACCTAGCCACGCCAGTGAGTGAATCTCTGCTAATAGAGCGTCATCCATTAATTTTGTTATATATAATGTGTTGCATGCACGAATGCAATTTTAATTATAAAAAATGATTATATTATTTATATACATAATAAATAAAATTTGTATTTCAATTAAACATGTTATGAATAGAATACAGAAAGAAATTAAAATTTTTCCGTTTAATTATGAATTGATTAGTTAATTTTGGAGCTATAGCTACTGTTTTTACATTTATATTCTAACATTTGCAGTTTATATTTAGAAATTTATTTGCGTGTTAGGTTGAGCTTTTCCAGCCTAAAATATTTATCCTGGGTCATGACCAAGGGTCATGACTACTTATGGGAACATTAATACTTGTAGTATATATCATTTGAATTATCCTAAACAAATTATTATTATTTCTAATAATTTTTTTTCCTCATTTTTACCTTCTTAATTGTGATTCATGACATATGATACTATTTTTGATAACTTGTTGATAAGATAAATATGAGTATCAAATGTTACACCTGACCTTTCATTTTATTGATAATATTTTTTAAAATATTTCATTTGACGTATATTTTCGCATTATATTTATGACGTACATTTATCCATACTCTATTTTCTTACATTGCTTTAATATATATTTCTATATATTTCTCTTACTCTATATATGAAATATATAGAGAAAGTATTGCGATCATGTCAAAAATTCGATGTCGAGATTTTGATGGATATCAGTTAGGCCCTTATATATCAGTAAAATTTTTCGTGAAAATTGTTTGAAGTACACTTTACTGATGTAGTATTTCCGATTTTTCAAATTCATTTTCCGACTCTTCCTTCCATAGAGCCAATGTTAAATCCCTATGGGGATTTGCATGTTAATTTCGATTCAAAAAAGGGGGAGATCCCCTTTGGAACTTTTTACACATTTTAAAAAATTGCTTCCAATTCTTATGAAATATTGTATTTATTTAGAATTTTCTATTGTCTATAAAATATCCAAATATGAGTCAACATTTATAATACACAGAGCCTATGGAAATTTTGAATCAATTGACTTTTTTAAGTGGTCAAGTTTGAAACTAAGGTGCTGTGGGAAACTAAAAAAATATCACGACACAAAAAATCTGGTGTTGCCAACACGGTGCGCACCTTTCTCTTACCGAAGGATAAGAGAAAGGTGTGTGCTGTGCGCCAGTCACGCTAGATTTTTTTTATATACCTGGGACTTACGGTCCTACGCCAAATTTTATAAGAAATAATTTTATGTTATCACAGCCTTAAATTGATAATCAAGCCTATAATGAAGTCATTTATACTCACGTAGTCTATTTGAATTCTGCCCTAAGATAACCCACATGACGGAAGTAAACAAATAACGGGTATTGCATTGATATCAGCATACAGAGGACGAATTAGGCTAAATACTGTTTTTGTTTACGGCATTTTGACCTCATATTTTATAATATTTATATATATATTTTTTTTTTACATTTTTTGATATTTTTGAAATTCTAATCAATAAGCTAATGAGAAAGTTAAATGACATAACTATATTTATTTTCTCCTTTCACTGATATATTCCCACATATTTAATTTGTATTTATGAATTTTTTAATTTTTAACGTCGTTGCATTAGTTAAAATTTTACATGCACCACTAAATTAAAAAAAAAAAAACTATAACGGAGAGATGAGCCCAATTTATTGTAATTTGAATACATCCACTTAAAATAAATTTAAAATCCTTACGAATCATTCAGAAGGAAAAAATTATAGAGGTAAAAGGAGTTTGTAAATTAGGGGTCGACAATAATCCAGATTCCTAAAATATGTAGGTAAAACAAACTTTTAGTCAAAACTTATATTTTATAAACGACAAAAAAACCGTATCATAACATATTTCTGAAGATTCACTGTTGAACTTGTGAGAAAAAAATTCTCTAGACAATGGACAATCACTATTTGGACACACCTTAATCAGTCGTCTCTTTCTCATATTTTTTTTCTATTTTCTTTTGAAATTTCTTTTGTGAATATAAATATAGAGATTTTTCTAGCTGATATATTTACAAAAGTATACTGTAGTCTATCAGTTATTAAATAATATTTCTAAAGACTAATTTTTTTTTGTTATCTAAAAAATTCGAAACTTTGCCAATTTTTTTTTCTTTCTTCTAATTATACAGTTTGTATGCGAGTGTTTCTTGCTTTTTGTGAAAGAAAAACGATTGGCGCTGTTCCATTCAAACATTCGTCTCTCTTCACCCCCCCCCCCCCCCCCCTCACCCCTTTGTTTTTTATTCCCACACTAACCACTTCTAAATTATTTTTAATGAAAGCTTGGGCTCCAAAATTTTGCTTTTAATCAATTAACTTTACAGAATGAAAACTTACTATAATTTTTCAAAAATTAATATTCAAGGCTGTGTGTGTAAAAGATGTTCGTTTTCAAGCATTGCCTTTTACACTATTAGAACTATAAAATGAATAAACAAAAAATCAAAGAATTAAAGAAAATTTTGCCAGAATTAAATTAAAAAAGAATTTTATATTTTAAACGAAGTTTTGACATATATTCGATACTTCTGCCTGATTGGTATAAATAAATATTGTTGGATTATCAGTAGCATCTACTGATGATAATAATGGAAGGATAAAGTCAAAAAGTTTGCCAATTGAAACACTGTATAGGCTATTTATAATAGCAAGTAAAACAACGTAATTCAGAATTTCCAGTTTTACGCCTCAGCGCTTTAAAAAATAAACATTTTTTTTATTTCAAGGTCCCCAACTTGTTCGATTTGGTTTGTGTTTCTTATTTAGAGGTTTTAATTAATATTGGTCCATTTTTTCAAGGAATAATCCGTTAAGGATGTTGACCAGAATTTTTAATTCATACCTTTAGAGAGAAAGGGAAGAGAGATGTTACTACTTGCCTATTTAAATATATTTAATGAATCGCTAAATGTTTTGGTAAATGTCTATTTATTATCAGATAATTTTAAAGGCAACTTTTAGAATATTGAAAATTAACATTTCACTTGGTAAAAGCTTATCTAATAAATTCACACCTACGCGCATAGGAAGGCTTCCTCTCCCTTTCTGATTCAAATAATTAGAAAAAATTATTCGAATATTTAAAACTAGGAACAGATCGATCAAGAATTCATGAGATCATTGGCAAGGTTTCTGTTTATGCCCTTTACTGAAAAATTCAATAAAAATGAGAAACACCAACAACATTTTGGTGTGGCTGACTGAACCTAGTTGAACCACTGAGGGGGACAATCCTCATAAGAAAAAGGAAAAATTTTGGACTAGGCAGAGATTAATTGAATAGATAAAATACAAAAGGTCATACTGGATACATCGGAACAAAATTTGTGACATCAAAAGCATTAGATTTTCAAAATTTATCAGCCTCATCTTTGAAATTAGTACAACAAAAATTGATCATGTCTATATCACTTAAATATAAATCAATCAACCTTTTCGGTTAAAAGTATAAAAAAAGAGTTATTTATAAAAAAATAATTGAGAAATGAAACATGAACTGGTGTCTAAAGAGCAGATGCGCTGAAGACAGGCAGCGAGACTTATTTCTCGAAATCAATTATTGATTTCTAATTTTTTAATAAAATACCAGGATAAAAATAATTTGTGAAAAAGATATTTATTTTACTTTTTTTTTTCTCTTTTGTCATTGAATTTCATGGCAAGCTGGCAATATAGAGGCCCTCTGATTTGGCCAGACTTGCGTCACTTATGGGTGAAAGTGATCTCTGAGAAGTGAACGCCGTTGATCCTCAAGATCAAACGATCTCGCCTTCCTTGCCTTTAGGCCAACTCAGCAAAGTATACAACAGAAGCTTTCTTGGCAGGAACTGCCGTAACAAATCCGATGATTTAACAAATACCTTATAAATTAATCCCTAAATATTTTCTACTAATGGAATGTGAAAATCAGAAAATTTTTATCATATTTCTGAAAAATTATATCCCTACCTGAAATAAATGATTTTTTTTCAAGTGAAACTTTATTTATATCGGCACAAATTTTTTCGCTCTTCTATCAGCATGTCGCGTTACATGTCGTGACGTCAAGCCGTGACGTCACAAGTCTTGACGTCACCATCGACTCGCACCAGGTTTCTTGGCATATACTCTGAAACTACTGGTCCGATTTTTATCAGAGGCTATTTATAATTCACTTTTTATTTATATCTATATATACTAGTCGCACCGCCCGCCTTCGGCATTAACAAATTTCAAATTTAGTTACATGTTTTCTGAAACAGCATTTTATTTTTTACTATTCTCTTTCAAGGATTTATTTAAAATAATTTTTTTGAAATAGCCTTTGAAAACTATCTTATTTCAACGATTCTAAAAATTTAACAAAATTTTGTTTGTAATTAAATATCTCGTGACGATTTTATAAGCTTTTTCAATCAATGTTTTACTAACATGTTATTTTAAGTAATTAAAAAATATTTTTTTATATTATAGAACAAATAAAAGGAAAAATTTCCAAATTTTAGAACCTATTATATAACTAATATATTCAAAAGAAAGTTGAGAAGCATTTCCAAGTTCAAATAATGCTTTTAGAAAAGAGGAGCTGATAATTAATCTCTTAAAGACTTAGCACCCTCAGCTGAAAAAAGATTCAGATGAAAACAATCTCTCTTCACCTTTTGCTGGACCAAAAACGCTAAATTAAATAAGCTTATATGCAATTGATATTTGTTAAACAAAATTTTATCTGGACACCCCTTTCCCCATGAATAGTGGTCTTAAATTTTTTCATATCATACTTTTTCTGAAATACCTTAAATCTGTTATAATTTAAAGGATTTGGCAAATATCTTACTTTTTAAATACCTATGTTTAAATTGAAGCTTAATGAGTGATGCCGAGAGAATTGTAGACCGAAACTCCCCAACTACACTAATTTTTCGGCAAGGATGCAAGATGGGAAAAAACAAAAATAAAAATTTTTTATTTTTTCCAAATGAGTTTAATGTCCTGATATTTCGAAGGCACAGGGGCTCTTCTTCTTCAGAGGAACTGAAAATTAAACTGATTTGGGGAAAATAAAAAATTTTTATTTTTGTTTTTCCCATCCTGCATCCTTGCCAAAAAATTAGCGAGGGGGACTTTCGATCTACCTATGTTTAAATAATTAACAATATATTAAAATAATGTTTTCAACTCAAAGGGCACATTTTTCTTTGAAATGACCTAGTCTGGGAGAAAAATAGGACAATACAATTAAATATTTAAAAGCAAATCATGCTACCAAAATATCAATAATTTCTCTCTAATTTTCTATAACTTATTTTATAATGTTCAATTAAAAATGATAATCAAATTGACCATTCAAGTTCAAAAATCATCTTTTGAAGAATAAATTTAAACAATCTGGTGTGAGTGGCACACAGCTCTTACCCTTCGATAAGAAAAAGTGTGTGCAACGTGCTGGCTGGTTTCACCAGATTTTTGTGTCAAGATATATTTAGTTTCCCATAGCACCTTTCAAACTTGATTCATAGATGGCCCTGAGCTACGAAAGCTTCAATATCAGTAAAGTGTACTTCAAACAATTTTCACGAAAAATTTCACTGATATACTTTTTAAAGAGCATCTAAAAAATAGTTGATTTGTGAATTTTAAACAAAATCGTTGGAGCTAATTTTGAGAAAATCGGAAAAACTGAAAAAGTACATCAGTAAAATACTTGTACTTTTTGGCCGATTTTGTTTAAGCTTATTTTGAGTGTCGGAGAAGGTACCTAACTTAAATATAAAATTTCATTCTGGTAACTCAATTCCTTCATAAACTACTAAAAATCGTTACACACACTCACAGACAGACCAATTTTAGGGACCCAATTTTTTTGGACTCAGAGGATATCCATCAAAATCTCGACATCGAATTTTTGACATAATCGCAATACTTTCTCTATTCATTTCATATATAGAGGAAGAGAAAGTAAAAATAAGAAAAACGCCTGATAGCAAGCAATCAATGTGACTTGTGTGATGAGAAGGTTGCCTATGTTTTTATTAAAAAGAAAAATAGTAATAATAATAATATTGGCCTATTTTATTTTTGTTCCATCCTTAGATATTTTCTAACCTAATGGGAATCATTTTCTTCTAAAAGCATCCTTCTTTCCGTATTGCTTTTTTTTTCAACTATCTCTTATCGATTGATTTTTATTACCGCTGAAAAGTAATGTAGATGTAAAACAAAATTTATTAATCTTTAAAACAGAAAATAAGTAAATTTTTAAGATGTTAGGTTATTTATCTTTATGGTTGTGTCATTCCAAAGGGTGGGTTTATTTCTTTCCTTTACATGAAATTATTACATTGCTCTATCTATCTATTAAAAGTCACTTTAAAGCACCTTTTAAAAATGGCTCTATTTAATTTTCCTCTTCCATTCATAACTATAATTATAGTCATTTAAAGAATTCGATACAATCATTTGATATCATTAATCTAAGTGCGAAGGAAAAAAGAAGGGGAGCAGACGTATTCTGTTTGAAATATTTTTTCATTGGAGTTGTGAGCTATTTTTTCGATTTGTAAACAAAATAAATTTGCTAAAATTCTCTCTCACTATTGATGTTTCTAATTGACGAGGAATCGATTGAATTAGATTTTAACAGGGTGTTTTTGTTCAAAGATCAATCATTTGACCTCTCTTAACTAAATTTATGAGCTCAGTCCTATTCTTGCCTGATATTTTTTTGAAATTTTAATAATTTTCCAAAGAGCCTCGCCTTTAAAATTAAAATTAAATATTTTCTTAAATAGTGGAAGATTTATTTGTCAATGGCCAAGTTAGTGGTTATTAGTAGTTATTAAATAACCATCCTGTGGGGCGTGTCCTCCATGTTAATTTGACTTAATTTGGAATTTAGATTATTGTGATTGATAGCCATTTTTTTTTTTTTTTTTTGTAAACAATACTACGAATATTTATATAATTTGAAAACCTAAAAAAGGTGAAACTGCAACGAGGCGGGCCTGGCAAGAAGAATGAACAACAGACACCGAGATCCGTGTTGTTAACCAACGCCAAACAGTTGTGAAAATCGGGGTAGATGGTCCCCGAGAAGGAAGACTGTTGAACGCCAACCAAAAGCTATCGATACTCAATTATTTCAATTACATATGTAACATTTGTAAATTCCAAGTGACGTGTATTGAAAAGAGAATGATTAAATAAAATAACAAGGCGCATAAAAAAGAAAGGAAATGTAAAATAAAACAAAAAAAAATCGGATTAAAATAAAAAACAAAATTATATGTCATTATATCCCTCTGCGGAGTCACCTGTTTCGTCTTTTTAAGTGGAACCTCGCAGCTAATCCTTTGGATTCGGAATGGATAACATTTGATTAAATAGAGTTTATTTATATTTGTTATTTTTACAGACATCATTCACATAATTTTAATCATTTTAAAGCCAATTAATTAAGTTGATGAGATGCTTTTTCTCTCTTTAATTCTCTATCTCACTAGTTATCTTTATTGTATTAAGCTTAGATGAAAGTTAGAGAAAAAATCCATTTACTAATTGACCTATTCTAATTTCACAAAAAATTAAATATTTAATTGAAAATAAAATCTATATATTAAAAGGTCAGAGGCCATCATTCTGTATCAGAAAGTTGAAAATAGAAGAGGGGGGGGAGGCAAAAACTGAATGCGTATCTAGTAAATTGAAATGTTTCTACAAAGAGCATCTAATAAATGTATAACACGTATAAGTGGAACGTATACAAGGGCGTCCGCAATCTTTTTTGCAGAGGGGGCATGTCACTTTCAGATAAGTTAAAAAAAACGTACTTTGATATTAATAATGTTATACATCTCTTAGTATTTAAAGCTTTCTCACCGCGGCAAGGTGGATGTATACTGAGAAAAGTTTTTTTGTATTTTTTACTTTTTACATTTTTTTGTATTTTTACATTTTTTATATTTTTATTTTTTATGCTTTGTTATATTTTTTAAAGTTAAATAAAAAATAATGCAAAAAAGTATATGTAAAGGGGAAGCAGCCTGGGCGAAAAGTTATCATTTTAATTCCCCCTCCCCCCTGCGGACGCCCATGAGCGTATATGTTTCCACTTTGCTTTCTTCATTAATATTTTTTCTGTTATTTTTTTACAATAAATTTATCAAAGCGTAGAAATATTTATAGATAAGGGCTTATTGTACTGTACATTCTCTCTTGGGAAATTATTTCATGCTGAATAAATATTCAAATGTAATCTCACTTTAAAATAACATAAAAATCCTCTAGGTTCATTTAACAAATTCAGATAAATGAATGAAAATAATACTTTCATTTTGTTTATGCAAAATATTGATTTGCTCTTTATTATATCAAAAAAAAAGTATTTATTTATTCATGAGTAATTTTATGGTTCTATACATTTAAATAAAGTTAAGAAAATTTTCTTAATTGAAAAATTAATTAGATTTCGTGATTATGAATTTGAAGCTTAGACTTTCACATTTATAAATATTTGGTACGATTGACTGTCCATTTTTACTATATAAATGTATTTTAAATTATGATATATCGATGCCATCAGGTTCTTCGCCATTCCCGAGGTACATAAGAACTTTAATTTATTTTTATTTTAATCACTATTCTTATAAATGATTTTGGTGGAATAGAAAAAAAATACAACAGTGAAGAACTCTCTCTAATTTCATCCAAAAGCTTTTTTACATGTCAGGGAGGTACCTAAATTAAATATGAAATTTCATGCTCTTATCGTTCTTGAGCCATACCCTTGACGGACAGACTATTTTGCGGGACCCATTTTTTGTGTATTTTCTTCAAAAGCTCCACTTCGGATTTGTTTTATTATACTTAAAAGAAAAATATGGGGATTGACTTCCCCCGAGACTTTCTCGTATATTCTTTTAGAATTACGTCTGGGTGTGTGTGTAAACACGATTGCTTAAAAACCAAAGCAGCTAGATCGATGAAATTTGGTATATGCTCCTTCACTAAAATTGTAGATTTCTATCAACTTTTGGAGTAAATACGTCACTTGGAAGTAGTACTTTACTTAAAAAAGTTTTTCAAAAAATTTTGAAATTTTCAATTTTTTTGTTATATTATGATAAAATACTCTATTTTAAAAAGTTTTTATTCTTTGACATTTTTTCGAAAACTGAATAGTTTTTGAAATAATCACAGAAGAAATAGAAAATATTCGTTAATTTTGATAAAAAATCAAAACAAAATCATACAGGTGTCATTAAAAAAGGGTAAATATAAACAAATGACAAATTCATTTGTTTATATTTACCCTTTTTTTAATGACACCTGTATGATTTTGTTTTGATTTTTTATCAAAATTAACGAATATTTTCTATTTTTCTGTGATTATTTCAAAAACTATTCAGTTTTCGAAAAATGTCAAAGAATAAAAACTTTTTAAAATAGAGTATTTTATCATAATATAACAAAAAAATTGAAAATTTCAAAATTTTGAAAAAACTTTTTAAGTAAAGTACTACTTCCAAGTGACGTATTTACTCCAAAAGTTGATAGAAATCTACAATTTTAGTGTAAGGAGCATATACCAAATTTCATCGATCTAGCTGCTTTGGTTTTTAAGCAATCGTGTTCACACACACACACACACACACACACACACACACAGACATAATGCCAAAAATGGTTTTTTTGGACTCAGGGAGGTCTAAAACGTGGAGAAACATCAAAATCTCGAAGTCGAATTTTTTTACGATTACATAACTTTCTCTATACGAGAAAGTAAAAATTAATCTCTTTTCTTTATTCTTGTATTTGAGTCTTTGTATTTTTTCTTTTTTGTGATTTTAATCTCAATTGAACCTGAAAAAAGATTTGAGTAGCTCCGTTATTATAAATAAACCACAGTTAAACTAAAAATCTGGTGTGACTGGAGCACAGCACACAACTTTCTCTTACCTTCGGTAATCGAAAGTTGTGTTCTGTGCTTGTCACACCAGATTTTTTGTGTCGACATGTATTTAGTTTCCGACAGTAGGGTACATTCGATTTTCAAGATGTAAAATTTATAAGTATGGGAAAATATTTATATTTTGTTACCATGGCAACCATTTCTCCTATCCTTCCCTATGAAATACAAGAGTAAAGTGGTCTTCAGAAGATTTCAATCACAAAATAAGAATATACATTTTAAAGAGAATCTAAAAAATAATTGATTTTTGAATTTAAAAAAAAATCGTTGGAGCAAATTTGAGAAAATCGAAAAAAACTGAAAAAGTGCATCAGTAAAGTACTAGTACTCTTTGGTCGATTTTGTTCAAAAGCTTCGTGTCACGTCCCATGGGGGTGCCTAACTTAAATATAAAATTTCAACCTCCTAGCTCTTTTCGTTCTTGAGATATTTTGTTCACAGACACACACACACACAGACAGACAGACACACAGACAGACCATGTCGCGAAAACCACTTTTTTGGATTCAGGGGACCTCAAAACGTGAAGATCCATCAAAATCTCGACATCGAATTTTTGACATGAATCCAATACCGGTACTTTCTCTCTCTATATATATTAACATATATATAGAGGTAAGAGAAAG